>SJYA01001197.1:2069822-2093848 GCA_006410615.1 Neotragus moschatus
GGATTGGGGGTGGGAGGGGTGGTAGGGTAGAACACAGTGATGGAAGAATGAGAAGTATAAACTATCGCATATAAGATAGCCTTAAGGATGTACTGTACAACATGAGACATGCAGCCAATATTTTGTAATAACTGTAAATGGAAAGTAACCTTTAAAAATTATAAAATAAAATGAGTTGCCCTCTTTTTCTCCTATGCCTTATCAGTTTCTGTGGGGTCTACATATATTTCTAATTCTTGGATCCTTTATATTCTTCTGCTCTATAAACCAAATTTTAATTTGACCCAGTGTACCTAGGTCTGTTCCTTAAAAACCAATGACACTATGTCCATGAATGGGGAGATGGAGTGTAGTCTGTCCTCATTTTACTGTAAGTCTACTGCAAGCACTGGTAACAGAGCAAACTCTGTACTCAACCAACTTGAGGCAGAAACACAACCACATAGGGCNATAAACCAAATTTTAATTTGACCCAGTGTACCTAGGTCTGTTCCTTAAAAACCAATGACACTATGTCCATGAATGGGGAGATGGAGTGTAGTCTGTCCTCATTTTACTGTAAGTCTACTGCAAGCACTGGTAACAGAGCAAACTCTGTACTCAACCAACTTGAGGCAGAAACACAACCACATAGGGTGGAAACATGCTAATCTCTCACCACTCATGCTTACTCGCCCAAGAGGCACCAGGTACACTGCCTTGCCAGGTACCAGAGATTTTCTGGACTCTTGATGGCTATGTTCTATCCCAATTAACCCCTACTTGACAGCCATAAATAACAGTTTTACAGCTTCCACCTTCAAGTTCTTCTTTTATGTGGAGCTGGGTCAGAAGTTTTATGTGATCTACCTGGAAGTATTATGCCATCTGTACTTTATCCAAGAAGATCAAATCTGTGGATTGTCCCCCAAAATTCTGCAGTAAGTTTTGGCACATATACCAGAAGTTTCAGAAGTGACCATAAAGTGTTTTCAAATGAGAAAACTGACATAAATGAGGCAGTAATAATCACCAGTTTGAATTTGGGTCACTTCATCTATGGCTAAAAGATTTTATATATACTCCAGCTATGGAGGAATGACAAAAGCCAAATTTATCTTTTCATATAAACAACTAAAATAACAGACTAAATATATTTTGTATAATGAATCCCAGGACACACAAAATAGAGATCTTTGAGAAAAAGAAAACAAAAGGTGATCCCTGCAATTGCTTCAGCTTAAAGTGCCTCAAGTGACTAAAGAAAGTATTTCAGTCCTGGTGAAGGAAGATATAATCCAAACAGAGCCCCATGATCTTCATGAGTAGAAAAGCAGAGTTGCATATCTCAGGAGGCCACGTGGGCTAGAATTTGCACAACAGAACAACAGAATTTGTGAGGTGATCTATCATTTTTTTTCTTGTAAAAGAAAAAAAAGCTACAAAAATTTGAAAAAGTTTTATCTTGGTTCCTTAATTGAGGTCTGATAACTGCATTAAGGGCCAGCACACTAAGCGTGTCCAAGAGCTACCCCACGATGGAGGTCAGGGGCAGCGGCCTAGAGTGCCAGGCTGTGATGGCGCAGGAACGCCCAGAGGAGCTACCCCGCGGCCGACATAAGGGGCGACTGCGGAGAGGAGCTAACCCGCATCCGAGGCCAGGAATNCGACAGACGCAAATCTGAGTGAACTCCGGGAGTTGGTGATGGACAGGGAGGCCTGGCGTGCTGCGATTCATGGCGTTGCAAAGAGTTGGACACGACTGAGCGACTGAACTGAACTGAACTGAACTGCATTAATATAAAGAAATTACCTAAGGCCAGGGAGAGAATCACTGGAAAAAAAGAGATAGAAAAGCCTTACAGATCAAACAAGGCCAGTTATAGTGCATGATCCTAGAGTAGATGTCATTAGTAATACTGGGGACTTTTGGGAAAGAACCCTGTAGATTATAGTCTTAGTGCTAGGGAAAATTAGTCCTTACATAAAAGCCAGCTAACAAAGCTTAAAAGCAATCCTGAAAAGAACAAAACTTTCCCAGTACCTTAACTGCATCCCAGAATAAAGTTCAGGAATATTTAAAGAAATTTAAAAAGAGCCAACACCTGATATAGTAACATTTTTGAACCCACCATCAAATAAAAATTACTGAGCATGCAAAAACAGAAAGAAAAGAAAGATAAAAATAAATCAATACACACAAAAATGACATAAATGATATAATCATCAGACAAGGATATTAAAACAGTTATTACAAATATGTCAAAAATAAAGTCAGAAAGAAAATACATGTTAAAGAGATAATAATAAACAATCATTTTTAAAAAGAAGCTATACATTTTAAAATCAAACTTCCAGAGATAAATAATATGTCATATACAATTAACAGACGATTAGACTCTACAGAAAACTTGATTAATGAATTTAAAGGCATAGAAAGAGAAACTAAAAAAAAATACAGCAAAAGAGGAACGAAAGAATGGAAAAAATGATTATAATATCAGTGAGCTCTGAGACAAGTTCAAGCAGACTATTACTGATGTAACTTAAATTATTTGGAGTAGTGCCTAAAATTTTCTTAATTTGATAAAAACTATAAACCATACAATTCAGGTAACTCATTGAAGAATACAGGCAAGATACATGAGGACAACTATATCAAAGCTGAGAATAATCAAAACGTTTAAATCAATAAAGGCAAAATCTTAAAAGCAGCCACAGAACACAATGCGTACATAGAAACAAAAGTAAGAATGATAGAACACTCATCCCTGAGAATAAAACAAATCAGAAAATTCTGGAGAACTATTCAGAATAAAGACTTCCTTAAATAAAGACTAAAAGACAAAAATTGATAGCAAAGATTCTAAATCTAGTGGCAATGCCTTTTAAAAACAAAGGTGAAATAAAAACTTTGTCAGACATAAAAATGGTGGCAAAACTGATCACACACAGATGTACATTATAATAAATATTGAAGGAAGTCCATTAGGCAGAAGGAACAACAACTAGTTGGAAAGCAGAATTTATATAAGGATGGAGAGGACAGAAACAGTAAATGAGTGGGTATAAAATATTTTCCTTGGTTTCAAAATATCCTTTAAAGATAGTTGTTTAAAACAAAANCTGATCACACACAGATGTACATTATAATAAATATTGAAGGAAGTCCATTAGGCAGAAGGAACAACAACTAGTTGGAAAGCAGAATTTATATAAGGATGGAGAGGACAGAAACAGTAAATGAGTGGGTATAAAATATTTTCCTTGGTTTCAAAATATCCTTTAAAGATAGTTGTTTAAAACAAAATTATGAAAATGTAAGTTTTTCATGTACAAAGAAGTGAAATGAATGACAACAAGAACATAAAGACAAAAGAAAGGAAGGGAATATACTGCTTTAATATTTTATACAGAAAATTCAGCTTCATTTTATGTCAGCATTTTTAGAGCAATGCAAATTATATCTTAAAACTGTGGCTGAATTTTGCATAATTTTCAGAAGACTGGCAGCAAATTCCTAAATTTCCAATGATTATTCAAAAAACACTATCAGATGGAAATAGAACAATTAAATCTTGTTTAGTCTTGATATTAAAACTTGAGAAAGCATATATAACAAAACTATGACTAATCTTATTTAGAAATAAAAATATATAAATACTAATAGACTTAAGCAGTGCTTTATCAAATATTTTACCAGTGTTATCAGAAATTTATCAAATAGTGTTTATTGATAAATGGTTATCACTTTTCTTTCTATATGTATATATAAAATATTAAAGCATTCTTTTGTTACCTATGCATTTTGTCTATTACTAAATTGTAATAATATCGAATATGAATAAAGATTCTATTTCCAAAGAAATCTACTTAAGCACTGTTTAAACAAACTCACGGACTTATGGCTGCAGGAATAGTTAGAGCTGGGGATGGACATATACACACTGCTATATTTAAAATGGATAGCCAACAAGGACCTGCTGTATAGGCCATGGAGCTCTGCTCAATATTATGTGGCAGCCTGGATGGGAGGGATGTTTGGAGGAAATGGATACATGTATATGTATGGCTGAGTCCCTTCCCTGTTCACCTGAAACTATCACAGCACTGTTAGCCAATACAAAATAAAAAGTTTTTTTTTTTTTTAAAAAGCACTGCTTAAATAAAATATTTACTCTATTTCAAAAGCAGTCACTAACCACTATATTAAAAACTAAAATAAAATTGGAAAGATGCATAAAGTGTAACAAAAATTTTTCAGTTAGTAAACTGTATTTTTATTCAGTTTGCATGTATTAATATTATAAAATGATCACAAAAATTAGTCTAGCTAACTTCCATCACCATACATAATTGCAAAAAATATTTTTTTATGAAAAGACTTTATATTTTTGTAGAAACTTTCAAATATGCAATTTCAGATACCAACTATGGTCACCATACTGTACATTACATCCCCATGAATGTACTTATTTTATAACTAGAAGTTTGTACCTATAGATTCCCTTCACCCATTTTACCCACTCTCTTGCCCTCCTTCAGCTCAGTTCAGTTCAGTCATTCAGTTGTGTCTGACTCTTTGCGACCCCATGAACCACAGCACACCAGGCCTCCCTGTCCATCACCAACTCCCAGAGTCCAACTAAACCCATGTCCATTGAGTTGGTGATGCCATCTAACCATATAATCCTCTGTCATCCCCTTCTCCTCCAGCCCTCAATCTTTCCCAGCATCAGGATCGTTTCAAATGAGTCAGCTCTTTGAATCAGGTGGCCAAAGTATTGGAGTCTTAGCTTCAACATCAGTCCTTCCAGTGAACACCCAGGACTGATCTCCTTTAGGATGGACTGGTTGGATCTCCTTGCTGTCCGAGGGCTCTCAAGAGTCTTCTCCAACACCATAGTTCAAAAGCATCAATTCTTTGGTGCTCAGCTTTCTTTATAGTCCAACTCTCACATCCATACATGACTACTGGAAAAAACATAGCCTTTGACTAGATGGACCTTTGTTGATAATGTCTCTGCCTTTTAATATGCTGTCTAGGTTGATCATAAATTCCAAGGAGTAAGAGATTTTTAATTTCATGGCTACAGTCACCATTTGCAGTGATTTTGAAGCCCCCCAAAATAAAGTCAGCCACTGTTTCCACTGTTTCCCCATCTATTTCCCAAGAAGTGATAGCACCAGAAGCCATGATGTTAGTTTTCTGAATGTTGAGCTTTAAGCCAACTTTTTCACTCTCCTCTTTCACTTTCATCAGGAAACTGCAAATCTCTTTGTATCTGTGAGCTCCAACAGTATTTCTCTTTCTCTATTCAACTTATTTCATTTAGCATAATGCCCTCAAGGTCCATTTATATTGTCACAAATGACAAGATTTTACTCTTTTATAGCTAAATAATATTTGCTTGTATAATATCTATCTATATATATATATGTACCACATCTTTATCTTCTGTTTATCATTCAATAGATACTTAGGTTATTTTCATAAGTTGAATATTAAAAATAAGGTTGCAATGACTATAGGGGGCTGTCAATAAATCTTTTTGAGTAAATGTTGTAATTTTCTACAGATAAATACCCAGAAGTAGAATGACTGGATCTTATGATAGTTCTGTTTTCTAATTTTTTGAAGACCCTCCATACTGTCTTCTATGATGGCTGTACCAGTTTACAATCTGCTCTTCAGTGCACAAGTGTTCTCTTTTCTCCACATCCTTGCAACTTGTGTTGTTGTTGTTCAGCATTTCACATGATATACTCTGCATCTAAGTTAAATAAACAGAGTTACAATATACAGCCTTGTTTATTTCTTTTCCAATTCTGGACTATTCATTTGTTTGTAAAGTCTAGCCAATGCTCCTTGACTTGCATACAGGTTTCCCAGAAGGCAGATGAGGTGGTCTGGTATTCCCATCTCTTTCAAAATCTTTCAGTTTGTTGTGTTCCGTACAGTCAAAGTCTTTCACATAGTGAATGAAGCAGAAGTAGATGTTTTTCTGAAATTCCTTGCTTTCTCTATGATCTCATGGATATTGGCAATTTGATCTCTGATTCCTCTACCTTTTCTAAATCCAACTGGTACATCTGGAAGTTCTCAGTTCATGTACGGCTGAAGTCTAGCTTGAAGGATTTTGAGCATAACCTTACTAGCATGCAAAATGAGCACAACTGTCAGGTATTTTGAACATTATTTGGCACTGCCAGGAATGAAATGAAAACTGACATTTTCCAGTCCTGTGGCCACTACTGAGTTTTTCAAATTTGATGACGTATTGAGTACAGCACTTTCACAGCATCATCTTTTAGGATTTGAAATAGCTCAGCTGTAATTCAANACTAGCATGCAAAATGAGCACAACTGTCAGGTATTTTGAACATTATTTGGCACTGCCAGGAATGAAATGAAAACTGACATTTTCCAGTCCTGTGGCCACTACTGAGTTTTTCAAATTTGATGACGTATTGAGTACAGCACTTTCACAGCATCATCTTTTAGGATTTGAAATAGCTCAGCTGTAATTCAATCACCTTCATTAGCCTTGTTCATAGTAACACTACCTAAGGCCTGCTTAACTTCTCACTCCAGGATGTCTGGCTCTGGCTGAGTGACCATTCCATCATGGTTATCTGGGTCATTAAGACCTTTTTTGTATAGCTCCTCTGTGTATTCTTACCACCTCTTCTTAATCTTTTCTGCCTCTCTTAGGTCCTTATTGTTTCTGTCCTTTTTCATGCTCATCCTTGCATGAAATGTTCCCTTGATATCTCTAATTTTCTTGCAGAGATTTCTAGTCTTTCCCATTCTATTACTTCCCTCTATTTATTGGCATTGTTCATTGAAGAAGGCCTTCTTATCACTCCTTGCTATTCTCTGGAACTCTCCATTCAGTTGGGTATATCTTTTCCTTTCTCCCTTGCTTTTCACTTCTCTTCTTTCCTTATCTATTTGTAAAGCCACCTCAGACAACCACTTAGCCTTCTTGCATTTCTTCTTGCAGTTAACAGAATTAAAATGGAAGTAAGTACATATCTATCAATAATTGCTTGAAATTTCAAGGGACAAAATGCTCCAGTACAAAGTTATAAAGTGTCAGATTGGATTTAAAAACAAACAAACAAAAAAANAGCCTTCTTGCATTTCTTCTTGCAGTTAACAGAATTAAAATGGAAGTAAGTACATATCTATCAATAATTACTCTAAATTTCAAGGGACAAAATGCTCCAGTACAAAGTCATAAAGTGTCAGATTGGATTTAAAAACAAACAAACAAAAAAATTATATAGAGAAACTACAATATTCTGCCCACAAGAAATTCACTTCTGGGTGGAATTAGATAAACACTGAAAGTAGGGAGATGGAAAAAGATATTTGGGGTGGTTTTGGTCACTGTGTCTCGTACAATGTTATGAACCTCTGTCCATAGTTCTTTAGATACTCTGTCTGCCTGATCTAATCCCTTGATCAGCAATATGTGTTACCTGTATATATTTTTTACAATAGCCATTATGACAGATGTGAGGTGATACATCATTGTGGCCTTAATTAAATTAAATTAAAAGGAATTAACTTAATTCAACCTAATTTAATAGAAATAACAGCAAACTACAAATCAACTGAAAAACAGGACTAAAATGGCANAGCCTTCTTGCATTTCTTCTTGCAGTTAACAGAATTAAAATGGAAGTAAGTACATATCTATCAATAATTGCTTGAAATTTCAAGGGACAAAATGCTCCAGTACAAAGTTATAAAGTGTCAGATTGGATTTAAAAACAAACAAACAAAAAAATTATAGAGAGAAACTACAATATGCTGCCCACAAGAAATTCACTTCTGGGTGAAATTAGATAAACACTGAAAATAGGGAGATGGAAAAAGATATTTGGGGTGGTTTTGGTCACTGCGTCTCGTACAATGTTATGAACCTCTGTCCATAGTTCTTTAGGTACTCTGTCTACCTGATCTAATCCCTTGATCAGCAATATGTGTTACTTGTATATATTTTTTACAATAGCCATTCTGACAGATGTGAGGTGATACATCATTGTGGTCTTAATTAAATTAAATTAAAAGGAATTAATTTAATTCAACCTAATTTAATAGAAATAACAGCAAACTACAAATCAACTGAAAAACAGGACTAAAATGGCAATAAGTATATGCCTATCAATAATTACTCTAAATGTCAAGGGACAAAATACTCCAATTAAAAGACATAGAGTGACAGATTTGGTTAAAAAAAAAAAACAAAACAATGACCTACAATATGCTGCCTACAAGAAACTCACTTCAGGTTGAAGTACAGACACAGACTGAAAGTAGGGAGATGGAGAAAGATATTTGATGCAAATGGAAATGACAAGTAAGTGGAGTGGCAAAATTTATATCAGACAAAATAGACTTTAAAACAAAGACCAAAATAAACTTTAAAGAAAGACAAAAAAAATGAACCATGTATTGATAAAAAGATCCAAAGCAGAAGAGTATCTTATGCACCCAATTTAGGAACATCTAAATATATAAAACAAATATTAACAGACAATAGGAAGAGAAGTTGACCCTAATACAATAATACATAATACAATAATAATACAAAAGAAGTTGACTTTAATACCTCCACTGACATCAATGACCAGATCACTCAGACAGAAAAGCAGTAAGTATCTATTGAATGATAAACAGATAAAGAAGATATGATTGATACACGTATTATACAAGCAAATATTATTTAACTATAAAAAACAGTAAAATCTTGTCATTTGTGACAATATGGATGGACCTTGAGAGCATTATGCTAAATGAAATAAGTTGAATAGAGAAAGAGAAATACTGTTTGAGCTCACAGATACAAAGAGATGTGCAGTTTCCTAAAATAGAGCAAGGGAGTGGGCAAAATGGGTGAAGGGAATCTATAGGTACAAACTTCTAGTTATAAAATAAGTACGTTCATGGGGGGCGGTGTAGTGTACAGTATGGTGACCATAGTTGATGTCTGAAATTGCATATTTGAAAGTTTCTACAAAAAAATTATTAAAAGTCTCTTCATAAGAAAAAATTTTTTTTTGTAATTATGTATGGTAATGGAAGTTAACTAGACTAATTTGCGATCATTTTGTAATATTAATACATGCAAACAGTGAAGAAAAATACAGTTTACTAACTGAAAATTTTTTGTTATACTTTATGTATCTTTCCAATTTTATTTTAGTTTTTAATATAGTGATTAGTGATTGATTTGAAATAGGGTAAATATTTTATTTAAACAGTGCTTAAAAATTTTTTTTTTTTATTTTGTATTGGTTAACAGATAATGTTGTGATAGTTCCTGGTGAACAAAAAAGGGACTCAGCCATACATATACATGTATCCATTCTCCTTGAAATTTCCCTCACACTGAGTAATTGGTCTGTTCAAGCTATATATTCCTTTTTAACAAAATCATCACAGGTTGTATGTTTCTAGAAATGTCCATTTTTTCTAGGCTATCCAATATGTTGACCTATAATTGTTAACAGTACTCTTTTGATTTTTTACATTTCTGTGGTATCAGATATTATTTCCTCTCTTTCATTTCTTGTTTTGTTTTTATGGGTCCTCTCTCCTTTCTTCTACATGAGATTAGCTAGCGATTTGTTAATTACGTTTCAAAAACCCGCTCTTGGTTTTACTGACCTTTTTCTACTGTTCTTTTGATCTCTATTTTATTTATTTCCTCTCTGGCCTATATTATTTGCTTCCTTCTGCTGATTTTGGATTTTATTTGTTGTTCTAATTCTTTTATATGGTAGGCTAGATTGTTTATTTGAGATTTTTTTATTTATTGAGGAAGGCCTGTATTGATATAAACTTCCCTCTTAGAACAGTTTTTGCTGCATCTCATAGAGTTTATACAGTGGTGTTTCACTGTCATTTGTCTTCAGGTATTTTCTGATCTCTTCCTTGATTTCATCATTGCTCCATTTTTAAGTAGCATTTTGTATAGCCCATGTATTCATTTCTTTTCCTACTTTATGTTGTTGCTTTCTAATTTCATACCAGAAAAGATGCTTGAAATGCTTTCTATCATCTTAAATCTGCTGAGGCCTGTTTTGTAGCCTAGTATGTAGTCTACTCTCGAGAATGTTTCCTTTGTGTTTGAAAAGAATGTGTATTCTGTTATTTTGATGTAGTTCCCTATAGATATCACATAAGTTCAGTTGGCTTCTTGTGGCATTTAGGACCTTTTGCCTACAAGTGAGTCAGTTCAGTCGTTCAGTCATGTCTGACTCTTTACAACCCCATGGACTACAGCACACCAGGCCTCCCTATCAACAACTCCCAGAGTTTATCCAAACTCCTGTCCATTGAGTTGGTGATGTCATCCAACCATCTTATCCTCTGTCATTCCCTTCTCCTCCTGCCCTCAATCTTTCCCAGCATCAGGGTCTTATGAAATGAGTCAACTCTTCTCATCAGGTGGCCAAAATACTAGAGTTTCAGCTTCAACATCAGTCCTTCCAGTGAACACCCAGGACTGATTTCCTTTAGGATGGACAGGTTGGATCTCCTTGCAGTCCAAGGGACTCTCAAGAGTCTTCTCCAACACCATAGTTCAAAAGCATCAATTCTTTGGCACTCAGCTTCCTTTACAGCCCAACTTTCACATCCATACAGNGTGAGTCAGTTCAGTCGTTCAGTCATGTCTGACTCTTTACAACCCCATGGACTACAGCACACCAGGCCTCCCTATCAACAACTCCCAGAGTTTATCCAAACTCCTGTCCATTGAGTTGGTGATGTCATCCAACCATCTTATCCTCTGTCATTCCCTTCTCCTCCTGCCCTCAATCTTTCCCAGCATCAGGGTCTTATGAAATGAGTCAACTCTTCTCATCAGGTGGCCAAAATACTAGAGTTTCAGCTTCAACATCAGTCCTTCCAGTGAACACCCAGGACTGATTTCCTTTAGGATGGACTGGTTGGATCTCCTTGCAGTCCAAGGGACTCTCAAGAGTCTTCTCCAACACCATAGTTCAAAAGCATCAATTCTTTGGCACTCAGCTTCCTTTACAGCCCAACTTTCACATCCATACATGACTACTGGAAAAACCATAGCCTTGACTAGACAGACATTTGTTGGCAAAGTAATGTCTTTGCTTTTTAATATGGAGAAGGGACTGGCAAACCACTTCAGTATTCTTGCCTTGAGAATCCTGTGAACAGTATGAAAAGACATGTGAGTAGGAAGACAGTACTGGGAAGCTGGCATTATCATTTCTAACAGCAACCCTTATTTAGTGACTGGATGGGTTGGTGCATAAATATCTCATCTCCCTCATGCCTAGCATAGGATTAATTGAGCCTCAATTGGGCACAGTGATAGCATGGCTAGTAACTCTCTGCTTGGCTCCTTTCTCTCAATTTTCTGTCCTTTTACTGCTGGCGTCTAATATCTCCTCCTGCATAAATCGCTTTCCCTCAACTCCTTGGCTCAAGGTTAGTTTCTGCAAATATCTTCCAAGCTGAGAATTCAGCCATATCATGTTTGTAGATTGAAATTGTACATTGTGAGAGTATGGACACCAAAAAAATGGCAACCACTACAGATCATATCTTTTGTGCCTCAGAAAGCCAGTTGCTAGTCATTTACAGGCACATTACTACTTATTCTATTTCGTCCTTTCCAGATGATGACACTTAGACTAGAGCAGGTAGCCAGGCATGGTAAAACGCTGAGAGGAAATGCAAATGGCAGAAAATTTCTGTTAGACTCTGTAATTAAAGAATGATGTCCCTGGAAGATAAGGGAGAAGACTTAGTAGACATGTGATTTGTACACATTATTTGAGAAAATGTTTATTTTGGACTGAAAGCTAAAGTCCAAGTACACACTGTTGTTGGATTATTGATCCTCATCTTTCCCATGTGTAAAATGAGGTTAATAATGGTACCTACCTTTTAGGATAGTTGTGGAGATGATCTCTTGTAAAAAGAACAATACAGTGTCTGACACTTAGTAGGCGCCTAATAAATGTTTGCTATTTGCACATTTTGTGGCCAAGATTTAAGTAGGCAATAATAACATTTAGTATGGAAATCTTTGGCAAATTCATTACAGAATTTATTTAATAAGATTCATTATATTAGTTTTCCCCGTGAAATTTCTCTGCATGTCTCTTATGTGTAGGCAATATATTCAGGCATAAGAGACTTGCATAACTAGGGGATTATTTGTACTTTAAGGCTTACTGAAAGGGACGGCTGTCCTATGAGGTGTATTTCCTCGAACATTGTAAAATTGCAAAGGAAGCAGCTCTTCCTCTAGCAGGGCTGCCTTTATCTTTAGCTGCTTACAAGCTCTTGGAACTCTTTGGGGATAATTGCAATGTAATGTGTTACAGCTGCTTACTAGGTAATTTACTCAGCTGCCACCACCTGTGGAGATTAGAAAGGATTTCCCCTCCTAACACTGGGCCCCTGGAATTTACNAGCAGCTCTTCCTCTAGCAGGGCTGCCTTTATCTTTAGCTGCTTACAAGCTCTTGGAACTCTTTGGGGATAATTGCAATGTAATGTGTTACAGCTGCTTACTAGGTAATTTACTCAGCTGCCACCACCTGTGGAGATTAGAAAGGATTTCCCCTCCTAACACTGGGCCCCTGGAATTTATAATCTTTTCTTTTCTCTTCCCTGGTGGTATCACTCTTTTCCCTCATGGTTCACTAGGAAGTCAGCCATGTTAAAGTACACAAGTAGTGTGCCTGAAGGAGGAAATAAAAGCAAACAAACAAATTCTATGTGGGGTAGGTAGCCTTTGGGGCATAGTCTCTATGTGACCAGCAGGGCTAAACCTGAAGATGTATTAGGTTCCTCCAAGCCCACTTAAGTTTAGAATAGTATTCTTAGTTTTTTATGTTCTGTAGACACTTCATACTCCAAGGCCAAAATTTGCCTGTTACTCCAGGTATCTCTTGACTTCCTATTTTTGCATTCCAGTCCCTTAGATAAAAAGGACATCTTTGGGGGNGACTGTATATTCCCTGGGGAATAAAATGATGAGTAATCCTTCTTTATTATTCAATGTTGCACAGAGGTTATTCTCTTAGATCTGGCACTGATCTTAAAGCTGTTATTGAAGATTCCCAGAATTTAATGTTGCCTTTGATGTGGCTATAGAGCTTCCTATTGAAATCCTCTAAACGGTGCCTCTGCTTCTCTTTGTTTCCAAATCTGGATTGGTTGAAGTTCAATTCATATTAATACATCTTAAACTCAGAAAATTCCATTTTTCACTCATCGTATCTCACCTATAAAGACCTGTTCTTTTCTATGTCTTCGCATTTCTATATCCTCCCAGACACTCAGTCTCCTGCTCTCACGAGTATGCAATGACCCTCCTGAGACTTGGACAATCTCCAATTCTAGCAAGGACTATGTCTGCAGTCTCCAGCTGAAGCTGATCTTGGCTTCATAGTCAGAGTCTATGGAAAAACCTTGACAGTGTTCTTGACACCCATCTATCCATTCATATGACTCTTATTCTTTGACCCTTCACTTCCTAGACATATTCTATTTTCATGTTTCCCATCTGGCCTTCTTCTAAGATTTTTCCTCTTCCCTCTCACAAGACTCCTTAAAATCTGCATGTTGACTTCCCCAGCTTAACCCATTGACTTGCCTTGAATTGTCACTGTTGAGTCCTCTGACTTTTGACTGCCTCTCTGATACAGCAGTCCAATACTATATGATATCTTATTTATGATATTTTCTTTGGCCTCTCATCTCACACCTTGCTCAGTTACCAATTTCAAGATACTTTCATGTGTTTCTGTATCCACAGTTTCAGACTGTATTTACTCCTTCTACTTGTGCCTCAGGCTTTCTGATCCCAGATACTGCCTAAGTGACACAGTTACATGCGTACTTGCTAAGCTGCTTTGGTCATGTCCAACTCTTTGCAACCCTATGGACAGTAGCCTGCTGGGCTTCTCTGTCCATGGGATTATCCAGGCAAAAATACTGGAGTGGACTGCAATGCCTTCCTCCAAGAGATCTTCTCAACCCAGGGATCAAGCCCATATCTCCTACTTCTCCTGCAACGGCAAGTGGCACTTCCCTGGTCGCTCAGCTGGTAAAGAATCTGGCTGCAATGTGGGAGACCCAGGTTTGGTCCATAAGTTGAGAAGATCTCCTGGAGAAGGGAATGGCTACCCACTCCAATATTCTTGCATGCTATGCTATGCTATGCTATGCTACACTAAGTCACTTCAGTCATGTCCGACTCTGTGTGACTCCATAGGTGGCAGCCCACCAGGCTCCCCTGTCCCTGGGATTCTCCAGGCAAGAACACTGGAGTGGGTTGCCATTTCCTTCTCCAATGCATGAAAGTGAAAAGTGAAAGGGAAGTTGCTCAGTCATGTCCGACTCTTAGCAACCCCATGGACTGAAGCCTATCAGGCTCCTCCATCCATGGGATTTTCCAGGCAAGAGTACTGGAGTGGAGTGCCATTGCCTTCTTGCATAGAGAACTCCATAGACAGAGGAGACTGGCAGGCCACAGTCCATGGAGTTACAAAGAGTTGGACACGACTGAGTGACTAACACTTTTCCTTTACCACTAGCACAACAAAAGCATAATGAAACCCTCTCATTTGTCCCTCTATCCACTCTAGTGAATGAATGAACACTAACAAATGTGTCAAAATTTTGGGAAATATATATGTATATACAAATTTAAAGAGAATCAAGTTGATTTAAGTATAATCATTTTGAGATACACAATTCATTTTGATTTATGTTTTTCCTGTGTTATGCTAAATCCTTGAAGGACTTTTAGTCATCCATAAAGAATACGTATGAGAGTTCCCAGGTACCTCGGTGATAATGAATCTGCCTGCCAATGAAGGAGACACAGGAGATGAGGGTTTGATCCCTGAGTCAGGAAGATCCCCTGAAGGAGGAAATGGCAACACACTCCAGTATTATTGCCTGGAAAATCTCATTGACAGAGGAGCCTGGCAGACTACAGTCCACAGGGTCACAAGAGCTGGACATGACTTAGTGACTGAGCATGCATGCAAAAGAATGTTTTACCTTTTTGTTTTTGAATTGTTCACATTTGTTCCAATGAAATTCCTATTCATGATAATCACAGTGATATCATTTTAATCTGTTATTTGTAACTCAGTCGTGGCTCTTAAGTGTGCCCAACACACCAGATACATGCCTGCAATGAAAACTTTTATCTTAATTCCATTAGGTTCCATGTAGGTGTCCCTACATTTTTTCTGCTGAATTTGGATTATGTTGGATTAGAATCCATTCCTTTGACAACATTTTTTTTCTGTGGGCTTTCATCAACCCACTTATAAAAGGCCCAACAGTATGTCTATATTCAAAGCCTGAAGCAGCTTGATGTATTAATGCTTGCAGAGGAAAACTATAATGATGGTGACTATTCTCAATTTGTTCTGTGAAACTGCCCAGCAATTTAGTTTTGTTTCTATTATTTCTGTTAGCTCTTTCCCTCCTCTGTAGCAGCTTTAAAAAATATTCAAATCTCCTAAAGCCTTATATATTCTAACTTCACATGCCCTGAGCATAAATATTTATTTCCAGTAGAAAACAAATAATAGCAGTTGACATGATATCAAACCTATAAATCTATTTGTATTTGCATAAAGACTGTCCTGTTTAACTTTTGTTAACAATGTAAGGAATGACTGACCCATGAAAAGATAGTGCATGCATCTGTATTCTGACTTTTCTATTTCAACTCCTCAGGGTCCTTGCTTCGCCAGTATCCTTGCTTGTAGCACACAATGTCAATGTCCTATGGCTATACCAATTCCTTTCTGTTCCCATATCAATCAATCAAATCTCAAAGGGAGCCCCAGGGACTCTGCCTGATGGCATTTTCTGGCTGCAAGAGCTTGCTTAACCTGCATGTGAGTAGGAAGACAGTACTGGGAAGCTGGCATTATCATTCCTAACAGCAACCCTTGTGTAGTGACTGCATGGATTGGTGCATAAATATCTCCTCTCCCTCCTGCCTAGGGTAGGATTAACTGAACCTCAATTGGGCACAGTGATAGCATGCCTAGTAACTCTCTGACTGGCTCCATCTCTCAATTGTCTATCCGTTTACTGCTGGAGTCTAATATCTCCTCCTGCATAAAGCACTTTCCCTCAACCCCTGGGATCAAGGAGAGATGATATGGGGAGGGAAGTGGAAGGTGGGTTCAGGATTGGAAACTCAGGTACACCCATGGCAGATTCACGTCAATGTATGGCAAAACCAAGACAGTATTATAAAGTAAAATTTTAAAAAAATTTTTTTAAAAAGGTCAGTTTCTGTGGAATAGTGCTCAGTCATCCAATCGTGTCCAACACTTTGCAGCCCCCATGAACTGTAGCCCACTAGTCTCCTCTGTCCATGGAATTCTCCAGGCAAGAATACTGGAACACATTGCCATATCTTGCTTCAGGCATGTTCCCAACCAGGGATTGAACGCACATCTCTTATGTCTTCTGCATTGGCAGGCAGAGTCTTTATCAGCAGTGCCACCTGGAAAACCCCAGTTTCTAGTAGTAGTAGCGTTAGTCACTCAGTCATGTCCAACTCTTTGCGATCCCATGGACTGTAGCCCACGAGGGTCCTCTGTCCATGGGGCTTCTCCAGTCAAGAATACTGGAGCGGGTTGCCATTCCCTTCCCCAGAGGATTTTTCCCAGCCCAGGGATCGAATCTGGGTCTCCTGCATTGCAATCAGATTCTTTACCATCTGAGCTATAGGGAAGTTCCTTCAAGTTTCTAGGGGACCTTAACTTAATGATGGACTTAAGCCCAATTGCAAGGCAGGGCAACACTAACATTAAGCAGAATGACAGGACATCCTGCCATCTGCTAACTATCAAAACCTCAGTGGTAGTGTGGAATATGGTATAAATAGGGGTTACATTGACTTATTCAGTAACTCTACAGCCTGATATCTGGTGATATGGAGTTAGTTGGCTTTTATTAATTGAGACAGATACTATAATGGGAGAATAGAATAGACAGATCAGACAACTATGGACTTGGGTTACAGTATAAAAGCTGATAGTTGTCAGTGACAGTATTTAAGGAGACTTTTATTTACTACAACAGGAGAGCAGATTCTGCTGAAAATCAGAAGTCAGATTTGATTTGAGAGTTGTGGAACTAAAAAGGATGCTTATATCACAGCTTCTGCATAAAGGTAGGGCCCTAATATGAAAGGATTGAGATTCTGAGACTAGAGTTGGAGATGTATAAGTGGATGCATTTAAGATCGTGGAATCTTTCAATTCCCCCAAACCCTCTGGGCTGGTAAAGGTGGCCCCTTCTCTCTTGATAATGGAGAAAAATGTGCCCCATTGCTTGGAAATTTTGCAGAACTCTCACCTGAATCAAATTCTTTATAAAACAATGCTTGCCTCCTCAAGATGTATACACATATTAACATTACATGTCTAACGTTAATTTAAAAAAAGAGATGGCATAAGCCAACTGAAGGTATTTATCCATATTTTACTGTAATGATTATGTTTATTAATATAATAATATTTTTGCAAAGCCAACATGGCGATTAAAAGGTCTTATTAACCAGTAAGGAACCTGTGGCAATGGCTAATAGACAATTGTGCTTCCAGGACAAAGAGACACAGGGATCTAACATGAGGGCTGCTTTACTTATATGCTATAAAAACAACAAGAAAGGGAAAGCTGAAGGCTCATGTCAGTAATTACAATGGAGAAATCACATTAAGTTAAGGTCTCAAACCCAGATCCCATCAACTGAACAGGAAACTAGGTACTTCATAGGGGAAAAAAAAAAAGACCCTTTAGCAATAATAGCAAGCATATTTAGTTCTGATACCCATTCTTTCAGACAGGGCTTGTGGCCATTTACCAGATCATGTGTACCTTGAGTAAAATGGGAATACCAAGATTCTTTGAGACCTATTATACACAGAGTCTGAACTAACGCTGATATTCAGGTCAATTCAGTTCAGTCGCTCATAGCCTTTTATTATTATAAAATGGGGTTCTAGTGCAGCTCCATCTCAAGTAAGTACAGAGGGTCTCTGAGTATAAAACTGATAGGTATATCTGGAAGCTGGAAGAGTCTTCATATTGACTTCCTAAACTTTGAGTTAAGAGATATTATGAAACTGCTCCTGCTTCTATGTGGCCAAGACAGTAAATTAGAAAAGTGATACTGCATTTGAAGTCAAGGGGAGAAATTATCGCCACCCTCAAAGATTTAAAGTTTGACTCACTGATGGAGGAAGAAGAAGAAATTTATCACTTGTTATACATTGGTCCTGCTTATGAATCTGCCTGCAGAGCTGGGCTCAATCCCTGGATTGGGAAGATCCCATGGAGCAGGGAAAGGCTAGCCACTCCAGTATTCTGGCTTGGAAAAGTCCATGGACTGTAGTATAGTCTATGGGGTCGCAAAGAGTTGGACACAACTGAGCGACTTTCGCTTTCATGCATTGGTCAGCCAATATGTTTATGCAACCTAAAAATGGACAGTTGCCACACTCCAACCCCATTCAAGGCAGTCCCTGAAAAAGAAGAAAGTAAATCTTCCCAGTCGACAGAACTTTAGCAACGTACCTGGTTCACTGACTTGGTATGCAGAGAGAAATATCTGAGGTAAAGATATACATAGACTCAAAGGCAGTGGCAGATGGTTTGGTTAGGAGGCCTGAAATGAACAAGATTCAAAAGTTAAAGACAAGGGTACAGGAAAGAAGAATATCGATGCATCTATGTGAGTGGAATCTAAGTGTGCAGATATTTGTGTGAAGTTTGCAGATATTTGTGTTTTATGTCAATTTCCACTGGAAAACATCTATCAAAAGTCACTTCTGTAAAACAGATAACTTATCCAGTGGATATCAGCCAGCCTTTGACCTTGGCCACCTCAGTCTTAGTACAAGAGGCTCTTGAAGAGAATAATCATATTGGCAGGAAAGGAGGCTCTACATATTCTCTCAACCACAAGCACCTTTCATCTGTGCTCATGTGTGTGATTTAGCCACTGCTGAATGTCTCATGTGCTGGCAGGAAAGACCAACACTGAGTCCTTGGTATGGTTTCATCCCTTGAGAACAATGTCTAGACACCTGAAGGCAAATGGTTTGGAACAAACCCATTCCACCTGAGACAGGGCAAGGATAAATACATATCCCTAGTATGAATTTTCCTTCTCAACTGGCAGAGTTATCCATGACCTCACAGAGTGTATGATTTAGCAACATTCAATCCCATCTTAATATCACCTTGTTCCACCCAGACTATAACCACAAATGAGAAAATGATCACATCTGTCATGGACATCACTATGCTCCCTAACCCTTGCAGAACTCTAGGCAGTATATAGATAATCAATTGATTGATGTGTTTTGTTTTTTTAAAGGAGGCATTTTGAAAACAAGTTTCTCCTCAAGGATATTTAAAAGTATATTTCACAGCCTTCTCAATGAACTAACTATATACATCACCTCCAGAGACAAACCCATTAAATTTTCAGACATTATTTTCTAAGAGTGAATAAAATATTAGTGAATTTCTCTTAAGTTCTCAGATATATGAGTTAGAGCAATAGGATGTTTTTTACAAAGAGGTGAATAAAGAATATAATAGAATTTATTTCTTAAGAGAGAAAAACATGAATTTGATCTTACATTCCTGATTATGTACTCAGCTGGATAACTCATAAAAGTGTGAATTGATGCCACATTTGAGCAAGAAATCAAGCTTAAGTATATCATAGTGAGTTATATTGTGAAGTCTTTTTTTTACTTTATTTTACTTTACAATACTGTATTGGTTTTTCCATACATTGACATGAATCCACCATGGGTGTACCTGAGTTCCCAATCCTGAACCCCCCTCCCACCTCCCTCCCCATATCATCTCTCTGGATCATCCCCATGCACCAGCCCCAAGCATCCTGCATCCTGTATCAAACACAGACTGGTGATTCGTTTCTTACATGATAGCATACATGTTTTACTGCCATTCTCCCAAATCATCCCACCCTCTTCCTCTCCCTCAGAGTCCAAAAATCTGTTCTATACATCTGTGTCTTTTTTGCTGTCTCACATACAGGGTTATCATTACCATCTTTCTAAATTCCATATATATGTGTTAGTATACTGTATTGGTGTTTTTCTTTCTGGCTTACTTCACTCCGTATAATCGGCTCCAGTTTCATCCATCTCATTAGAACTGATTCAAATGTATTCTTTTTAATGGCTGAATAATACTCCATTGTGTATATGTACCACAGCTTTCTTATCCATTCATCTGCTGATGGACATCTAGGTTGTTTCCATGTCCTGGCTATTATAAACAGTGCTGTGATGAACACTGGGGTACACATGTCTCTTTCAATTGTGATTTCCTTGGTGTGTATGCCCAGCAGTGGGATTGCTGGGTCATAAGGCAGTTCTACCTACAATTTTTTAAGGAATCTCCATGCTGTTCTCCATAGTGGCTGTACTAGTTTGCATTCCCACCAACAGTGTAAGAGGGTTCCCTTTTCTCCACATCCTCTCCAGCATTTATTGCTTATTGACTTTTAGATCACAGCCATTCTAACTGGTGTGAAATGGTACCTTATTGTGGTCTTGATTTGCATTTCTCTGATAATGAGTGATGTTGAACATCTTTTCATGTGTTTGTTAGCCATCCGTATGTCTTCTTTGGAGAAATGTCTATTTAGTTCTTTGGCTCATTTTTTGATTGGGTCATTTATTTTTCTGGAATTGAGCTGCACACGTTGCTTGTTTATTTTTGAGGTTAGTTGTTTGTCAGTTGCTTCATTTGCTGTTATTTTTTCCCATTCCAAAGGCTGTCTTTTCACCTTGTTTATAGTTTCCTTTGTTGTGCAGAAGATTTTAATTTTAAATAGATCCCATTTATAGTTTTTAATTAAAAAAAAAAGTCGTCAGATAGACCTTGGACAAAAATAGTTCATATAAACCAGCATATTTAAGCAAAATAATGTGTAGCCTCAAATAATTTTGCCTTACATGAAAATTCAAGGAGCTCATGGTATACTGGATATTATGAACTACATTTGATCAGGAGAAAGTTTTGTTACAGCAATTTATAAAGAGTACTTGCTGATGACTCTCAAAGATATCTATAAAAATCTGGCCATATAAATTTATTAGAGCAATAAAATCTCCATTATTATGAATTCTATAATACAATTATTTAATTAAGTTATATGCATATAACAAGCATTTTTCTTGTAAGTTTGCCAATATTCAACTGCAATGTTGCTGTGCCTACACAAATTATTATGTCTGCATATCATGACCAAATGGCTAGAAATAGAAACATACATGGACAAAGGGGCAATTCAATTACTGATTTGCCAAGGGATCCAAAAGTCATTTAGTAAATTGATCATCTACAATTTTGTATGTATCTTTCTAAAAGCACAGTTTTATAAATAAAGGCAAGTATGTAAACAATAATGCAATATGCTATAGATATTTCTAGTGAAAACAGTATAGACAGTGTTGGAAAATGTCAGCCAGTAAATGCTCTAAATCTAAATTTAGATTTAACTTTTTTTTCTAAATCTATTTACTCACTTCTGAGAGTCTTCCTTTTCTTTTCTAGGCTGAATCTCATAGTCCAACAGTTCTACCACCTCATCTTTCTGCTGTTCAACTATGCTGACACACCAAAATCTCAACCTGGATGAACTTTTCTGGCTACATTCTCTACTCTGATCAGATATGCAGATGACACCACCCTTATGGAAGAAAGTGAAGAGGAACTAAAAGGCCTCATGATGAAAGTGAAAGAGGAGAGTGACAAAGTTGGCTTAAAGCTCAACATTCAGAAAACGAAGATNCAGACAGCCATTTTGCTCTTTTGCATTTCTTTTCCATGGGGATGGTCTTGATCCCTGTCTCCTGTACAATGTCATGAACCTCATTCCATAGTTCATCAGGCACTCTATCTATCAGATCTAGTCCCTTAAATCTATTTCTAACTTCCACTGTATAATCATAAGGGATTTGATTTAGGTCATACCTGTGGGTGATACCACCCTTATGGCAGAAAGTGAAAAGGAACTAAAAAGTCTCTTTATGAAAGTGAAAGAGGAGAGTGAAAAAGTTGGCTTAAAGCTCAACATTCAGAAAACGAAGATCATGGCATCCGGTCCCATCACTTCATGGGAAATAGACGAGGAATCAGTGGAAACAGTGTCAGACTTTATCTTTTTGGGCTCCAAAATCACTGCAGATGGTGAAATCAAAAGACGCTTACTCCTTGGAAGAAAAATTATGAGCAAACTAGATAGCATATTCAAAAGCAGAGACATTACTTTGCCAACTAAGGTCCGTCTAGTCAAGGCTATGGTTTTTCCAGTAGTCATGTATGGATGTGAGAGTTGGACTGTGAAGGCTGAGCGCTGAAGAATTGATGCCTTTGAACTGTGGTGTTGGAGAAGACTCTTAAGAGTCCCTTGGACTGCAAGGAGATCCAATCAGTCCATTCTGAAGGAGATCAGCCCTGGGATTTCTTTGAAAGGAATGATGCTAAAGCTGAAGCTCCAGTACTTTGGCCACCTCATGCGAAGTGTTGACTCCTTGGAAAAGACCCTGATGCTGAGAGGGATTGGGGGCAGAAGAAGAAGAGGACAACTGAGGATGAGATGGCTGGATGACATCACTGACTGGATGGATGTGAGTCTGAGTGAACTCTGGGAGTTGGTGATGGACAGGGAGGCCTGGCATGCTGCGATTCATGGGGTTGCAAAGAGTTGGACATGACTGAGTGATTGGACTGAACTGAGAAAAAAGATCACATGATCAGGTAGGTTAACATGAGCACAACTTCGTGACCTCTGATATCAAATGGGGGATTAACATTGCCAATTTCCTCCATAGTTTCCATATTCAGTTCTCCTCCTCTCTGCACAGTGGCTCCATCCTCCTCAAATCCCTATAGCACCTCTTCCAGCCTCAATCAAAGTAGGAAACTTTGCCTCTACTTCTGAAAGAAATTAGAAAATATGGTGGAGGATGAGGGGAGTATGGGAATGGACAAGACAGTCCCTTAGCTTTCTTCGCCCAATTTATAAAATCATGTCTTCATTCAAAATATCTTTTATTCCTATTCACCCATCCCTTGGGGAAATCCTCACCAACAATGGGCTGATCGTAGGAATAAGAATTAGGGATATTTGGCAAAGTATTAACAATTAAAATCCTCCTGTTCTTTGGGCCTATCATTGTATTTTTCAGAAATATACTCCAAGAAAAAGAGGAATGATAATATAGCTATTGTGTTTTTAAATAGCAAAACATTGTGAGCTTTTCATCTTTTAATTATTAAGGAATTGGTCAAATAGACTGTTGTTATTATTTAGTCACTAAGTTGTGTCCAACTCTTTTGTGACCCCATGGATGTACCCTTCCAGGCTCCTCTATCCATGAGATTTTCCAGGCAAGAATACTAGAGTGGGTCGCTATTCACTTCTTCAGATCTTCCTGAACCAGGGATCCAACCTACATCTTCAGCATTAGCAGTGGATTGGAGACCTCAAAGAGCTCCCTGAGCCTTCTGCCATCTGAGAAGACAGCCATCTATAAACGGAAAGTGGGCACACAAGAATGCTGTTGGCTTGTTCTTGAACTTCTAGCATCCAGAATTGAGAGAAATACATTTCTGGCCTTTAAGCAGGGGGTTGTCTATGTTATTTTTGTTATAGCAGTCCAAATGAACTAAGGCAATATCCTACAATGGAATACCATGACTACTGAGGAGACTAAAAATACTAGGAAGACTTTTAAAAACTGAAGTTGTTTCTAGTACTAAGATTGAGAGATGTATATATATATCAATAATATATTATGTATAAGTGAAAAAATATATTCTTTACACTGGGATTTATAATTCTATTTTACATAATATATATGCTTGTCAGTTCATTTTTTAAAGCTTGAAAGAATAAATGATTTTCAAAAACAGTTCAGTTCAGTTCAGTCACTCAG
>SJYA01001197.1:2096174-2117021 GCA_006410615.1 Neotragus moschatus
ACCTTTGTTGGCAAAGTAATGTCTCTGCTTTTGAATATGCTGTCTAGGTTGGTCATAACTTTCCTTCCAAGGAGCAAGTGTGTTTTAATTTCATGGCTGTGGTCACCAAGTACAGTGATTTTGGAGCCCAAAAAAATAAAGTCTGACACTGTTTCCACTGTTTCCCCATCTATTTCCCATGAAGTGATGGGACCAGATGTCACGATCTTCATTTTCTGAATGTTGAGCTTTATGCCAACATTTTTCACTCTCCTCTTTCACTTTCATCAAGAGGCTTTTTAGTTCCTTCTCACTTTCTGCCATAAGGATGGTGTCATCTGCGTATCTGAGGTTATTGATATTTCTCCCGTCAATCTTGATTCCAGCTTAGTTATCCTGTGCTAAATTTGAATTTACAGGGTCACTTTTAGATTCTAATTTGCATATGCTTATATTCAAATTTTCTAAAGGAGGCAGGTTACATTTAAAATCAGAAAAAAAAATTGTTTAAAACTATTTTATAAGAGTCTACGGACAAAATTCTAATGCAAAGCTATGATGGGCTCTCTCAGGAACATTACTTTATAAATTGTAACCTTTCTTTGTAAAGTCACCACTGGATGTTTCCTCTTTCCAGTTAGCACCTGTACCTGACCTAGTCTATCTCATGTTATCCTTCTACCATATGCTCCACCTAACAGGTATCCTTCATCTCACTGCATCATCATGGCTTGACATCTTGAATTAATTGTTTCTATGTCCTCACTGCTCTTTTACTGGGTTCTTTTATTTATCAATTTACAGTGATCTGCTTCAGTAGCTTGTATACCACAGTCTTCACTCTCACTAAAGTTCTCAAAGACCTCTTTGTGGATAAATCCAACAGGCAATTTTCTGTTCTCGTCTTTAAACTCCCTGAGGCGTTTGCCACTGGTAACTACTTCTTCCTTGAATCTCTTCTATTAAATCCCATGATACCACATTTCTTTGGTTTTCCTCAACCAATATACCTGTTTCTTATCATGAATTTTCAGGGGTTCTTTTCATCTGCCTGCCTCTGCATGAATTTTATCTTCAGCTGAACTACTTTTATTTTTGAAGAGATACAAGTAGAGGCAGAATATGTTCTAGAATTAAGAAAGCTTGAGTTTGAATCTTGGCTCTGTCACAGACTTATCAGGGGGTCTGTGAAAAGTAGCTTTCTCCCTCTGGCACTTGTTTTCCCTGTAATAAAAAAGGAATTAGTTTTCTTATATATATATATATTTTACATTAAATACTTACAACTACGAATGCCATATAATAAATATTTAACAGCTAGTGCTGTTACTACTCTGATTTTGTAATCTCTCCAGGAAACCTCTACTCTGCAACTATTACATATAAACTAATGACAACCTCCTCTCTCATTTCTAGCCCAAACTCTCTCCTAAACTTCTCAACTGACTATTAGATAGACCTATCTCATGGCAATCAAAATTAACATCCAAATCTAATCTCAGTTAGCTCTCTGACAGTCCTCAGAAAAATTTGTCCCTCTGAATGGATGGGGGTGACAGTCATTCAGTTCTCCTAAATGAAAACCAGGAAAACATCTTCAGTGTTCCCTTTTTCATTTTTTTACATAGTCACTAAATATTGTTGATTCTTACTCTACAATATTTGTAGAATTTATCCACTTTTACCTTTTCACCATTTCAGGTTGTGACATCAACTCCTATGCTGGTTTTAGCTAGTGGCTCTTGAGTTCCCATACCTTTAGGTTTACATTTTTAATTCCGCTTAATCTTTCCATCATCTATTTATACACTGTAATTATTAACTATTCTTAAGTTCTTAAAATATTTCCATGACTTTCCTATATTTTGGCCTCATTTGTTACCACCACTCTCATTATCATCTCTTCATTACCACCTCCCAACCCATCCTTTATACATTACAAAACACTATTAAATTCCTCTAATGAGCTTTATATCTTCAACCTGTAACATACTACCTTCTCTCTTCAATCTACTCTCCTTTTCTCTTGATTGAAATGCATTCGTTCTTTAGATACTACTTCCCATGGTAATTTTCTTTGCAAAATCTTACCTAGCTTCCCCCTTCACTTCATTTCCTCTCATAGAAACATATATACCTGTATCAAAGTATTTGTTTCAGGAAGTTAAAATTTCTATTTTCATGTGTCTTTTTGTTTGAACCAACATTTCTCAATTCGTTTGTTTCTTCTCTGAGGCAATTTTCTCAAACAAATGTGAAATGGAACCGCCTAGGATGCTTATCAGAGCTTCCCTTGTGGCTCAGCTGGTAAAGAATCTGCTTGCAATGCGGGAGACCTGGGTTCAATCCCTGGGTTGGGAAGATCCCCTGGAGAAGCAACAGGCTGTCCACTTCAGTATTCTGGCTTATTAATTATCTATATTCCTGAGTCCCACTTCTAGTTAAATATTACAAAAGGATCACTTGTCGCAAATATTACATGTTGCAAAGGCATCAAATGATAACATCTTTTCCCTGACAAAACTCAATTAAAGGGTAGTACAATAATACAAAATGTCATTGATACAATAGTAGCCCCTAAGTCCAAAAAAACAATAGAAATAAGGAAGATGAACCTATTTCAATCAACTTTTGGAAGGTGGGAAGCAAATAATAAGATGATAACTATCTTGGTGCAGTGGAAGAACTTAACATTTTAGTGCCGGGAAAAGGGAAACACTGATCATAAATGAACCAGTTTGCCCCAAGAATGGTCTGAGAAGTTTAGCACCTTAAAAATCAGGCTGAAGCTGAAAACAGAAAAATATCTGAAAACCTACATTCCAAACAGGTGAAAAAAAAAAAAAAAACCCAGGCCCTCAATCCATTTGCACACAAATAAGTGACTAAACTTTTTTCTCCAGACTCTACATGATTCTGTTTAGACTGGGCAACCTGCAAATAGTAGGTTCAAAATTCAAGAATAGTATGCACCTTGCAAAGAGGTTTTGGCATGTGGCTGAAAATAGGGATCAAATAAATATCTATATATTATTTTCTTGAAAGGATTCTGAGAAAATGGTGAAGTAGGAAGGGCCAGGAATCTTTCTCCTCACGTAGACAACACATGTACTATCAGAACCTATCTGATGTAACCACCTTATAGCTCAGTAGTCTTTTGAAGACTTGCAACTTTTAGGGGAAAGCTTACAGAATAAATTGCAGTTCATTTCAGTTCAGTCACTTAGTCATGTCCAGCTCTTTGCAACCCCATGGACTGTAGCATGCCAGACTTCTCTGTCTATCACCAACTCCCGGAGCCTACTCAAACTCATGTCCATTGGAGTCGGTGACCCCATCCAACCATTTCATTCTCTGTTGTCCCCTTCTCCTCCTGCCCTCAATCTTTCCCAGCATCAGGGGCTTTTTAAATGAGTTCTCTGCATCAGGTGGACAAAGTACTGGAGTTTCAGCTTCAGCATCTGTCATTCCAATGAGTATTTAGTACTGATTTCCTTTAGGATAGACTAGTTGGATCTCCTTGTACTACAAGAGACTCTCAAGAGTTTTATCCAAAACCACAGTTCAAAACCATCAATTCTTTGGTGCTCAGCTTTCTTTATAGTCCAACTTTCACATCCATACATGACTACTGGAAAAACCATAGCTTTGACTAGACAGACTTTTGTTGGCAGTTAGTGTAAGGCATACAGTATTAGCTCAGCAGTGGCTACCCACCTGCCACCCTAACCCAGTAGCAGAAAACTTGTACATATTCCTGCAGCAGGTCCTTTGGGTAAAAAGGACCCTGTTCTTCAAGTATCTAGGATCTACATTCTGATCACTGAGTTCTGCTTCTGACCATGGAAGTGCAGACATAGAAACAGGCAACTATGGTGATACAACTACTTCCTTTTAAGTCCTTCTTGGGCTGAAGCAACTACTAAGGTATCTAGAGGGACATTACCTTTGTCCACACATCCCCTTTTTACCCTTATTCCTCCCTTTGTGACCAAGATATTACNCATGGAAGTGCAGACATAGAAACAGGCAACTATGGTGATACAACTACTTCCTTTTAAGTCCTTCTTGGGCTGAAGCAACTACTAAGGTATCTAGAGGGACATTACCTTTGTCCACACATCCCCTTTTTACCCTTATTCCTCCCTTTGTGACCAAGATATTACAGACTTGAATACTCAAAACTAACTGCATATATGGAGGAAAAAAGGTAACTGTGCATAGCCAGAGAAAAGCAGACTCAAAAAAGATCTGAAAGACCTTAAGTTTAAACCTCAGTATAATCCTCAGAGTGGTAACTGCCTACAACAACCAAATAAAAAACAAAACCAGCAAACTTTATTCACTTCAGCATTCAAGACACACAGACTAAAAGTAAGAGGATGGAAACAGATACTATATGCAATTGAAAATGATAAGAAAGTGAGGTATTTTTCTAGAAATACTAAAAAAATATACCTTAAAACAAATTCTGAAACAAAAGACAAAAAGGGCATCATATAATGATAAAAAGATTAATATAAGAAGAGGATATAGCACTTGTTAATATACACATTTAACACTGTAGCTCCTAAGTATATAAATAGAATATTAACAGACATAAAGGAAGAAATTGAAAATAATGCATTGTTTGTGTAATGTTGGGGACTTTAATGCACTAATCATCCAGACCCCCCCAAAAAAAATCAATAAGGAAATAGTGTTCTTAAAAGACACAACACCGCAGTTGGATTTAATAGCTACTTACAGGATAGTACATCCAAAAACAGAAGACTATACATTATTTTCAAATGCACACAGAACCATCTCTAGGAGAGATCACATGATAGGCCACAAAACAAGTCTCAACAACTTTAAGAGGATAAAACTTATATCAGGAATTTTCTTCTGTCCACGTGGTATGAAACTAGAAACCAATTACAGAAAGAAAAATGGAAAACACAAAAATGTACGAAGATAAATAGAATATGACGTAAAAAATTAGGTCAATGAAGAAATCAAAGAGAAAATCAAAAAATACCATAAGACTGTAACTCAGATGATAAAGAATCTACCTCCAATGAGGAGACCTGCATTTGAACCCTGGGTTGGGAAGATCCCCTGGAATAGGGCATAGTTTTGCCAAGAAAATGCACTGGTCATAGCAAACACCATCTTCAAACAACACAAGAGAAGACTCTACACATGGACATCACCAGATGGTCAATACCAAAATCAGATTGATTATACTGTTTGCAGTCAGAGATGGAGAAGCTCTATACAGTCAGCAAAAACAAGACNGAGGATGAGATGGCTGGATGGCATCACTGACTCGATGGACATGATTCTGAGTGAACTCTGGGAGATGGTGAGGGACCAGAAGGCCTGGCGTGCGTGCTGTGATTCATGGGGTCACAAAGAGTCAGACACGAGTGAGTGACTGAACTGAACTGAACAGTAAAGTAAGCACTATAAATATTAAATGTAATTACATTATTCCTTGAGTTTACCTAATTTGACCTTATATACTATACTATTTGTTGTTATTTAGTTGCTAACTCATGTCCAACTCTTTTCTAGCCCCATGGACTGTAACCTGCTTAAACGTTTGTCTTTAAGGGAACAGAACTTAATGTTATAAAATAGGTGACACTCATTTTTTAATTCTACAGTGAGTGTCACCTATTCCATAACATTAAATTTNTATATACTATACTATTTGTTCTTATTTAGTTGCTAACTCATGTCCAACTCTTTTCTAGCCCCATGGACTGTAACCTGCTTAAACGTTTGTCTTTAAGGGAACAGAACTTAATGTTATAAAATAGGTGACACTCATTTTTTAATTCTACAGTGAGTGTCACCTATTCCATAACATTAAATTTAGCTGAGTCATACTCTATTCCAGTTATGGTGATACAAATTTTTGCCAGCTTCCTGGCAAAAGTTTTTCTAAAGTTTTGTATGTAACAAAACCTCAAAGTTCTGAAAGCTCCAAGATGTTATTATAAACATATGGCAGCAGAAATGACTAGATCTGCCAAGCATGTTTCCCTTTTCAAACTATTTATGGGTTAAAAGTAGCAGAAACTGACTTCAGGCAAAGCTATGATCTTTACCATGAACATAAGGAGAAGTAGGCGCATCCTTATATGCCAACTTGGTAAATTATTGCTGTAAAGACAGACCTTCAGTCTTGGACAAGGGGGAGCAAAATCAATATTAATCCAGTCATACTTGTAATGGAAGGATGTGGTCATATGAAGTATTACTGGCTAGTCAGGATCATAGCCTGAATTTGAAGACAGATGCTGTATGCTTACTATGGAAACAATAGACCGTGACATTGTATTTGATATGGAAAAATCAATCACAGCATTAATAACTAGAAACTGCTCCACTCTGAGGCAAGAATACAAAGTACCTCAAGTCATTGTTAAATAGAAGTTTCATGATTGTTTAATCACTTGAGAGGCCAAGGCAATTAAAATATCATCTGTCAATACTTTTTCTAGTATTTGTTTTCAGAAACAACAAATGTTTTCTCAATAGCTATTGTTTTGACCTAAATGAGGACAATACAGAAAAAAAAAAAAAAAAACCCACCATTGGTACCAGGTTAACATTTTCCAGAAGGAAGTGGTTTCAGATTTTATTTGGAGATGGAAAAGGCCAAAGTCCCTCCAGGCACTTTTTCTGGAATCTATCAGGTAAAACAGGGTTTACAAAGATCTGGCAGTGTGGATCAGAATCATCAAGTAACAACCAGAGGGTACAAAGCCTTCAGGCCTCAGGGATGTGGTATGAATTCATCTCTGGCTGTGACCACACACAGCGGTGAAGTGGTACTCCACTGGCAGGATTCAGATGTTTAATTCCCAAAGGCACATGGAGAAGTTATCACGTAGTTTCAGTGTGCCTGGAAATAGTTGGCTAATGTAGGCAAAGTGGGAGCTTACTCCAGAAAGACAGGTTGAGGCACTGAATACCTTCCCAAGGAGTCTGAACTTAAAATCTAAGGAAACAAAGTACATCTTCCTAAGATTTTAAAGAAATAAAAAAAATACAATTAAGTGTCTATTTTAGAAAAATAGCTATAGTGGCAATATGGATGACAGATTAAAGAGGGAAGATTCTGGGAACAAGAACCATGTAGGATACTAAAAGCAATTTGCAAAGAACTTAAACAAAGGCAATTGCTAATAACAGGAGAAGGCAAAGATGGAGATGTGGAAAACAGTAGACTAGAAAGAATTCATGCAGATATGAGAGGAAGTAATAGAAAATGATACTGAGGTTTTTTCCTTTGTAAGCCTAGTTAGGTATTAAAGTCTTTAATAGATTTAGGAAGAAACAAAATGAGAATCAATGCAAACTGCAAAGAAACCCCATATTTTAGGGCTTCAAAGTTAACTCTAATTATAATTTTCATTGATGAACAGTGAGGGAAGAAAATGAATATAAGTTCCATTTGAATTTTGCTTTAAATCCCTGCTCACCCATTATTGGCCTTATACTTGGAAATATTACTTAACACGACTGGGAGCTTCAGCAGTTTTCAAAAATAAAATGATTTCCACCATCATTTGTGTGAAAACCAAATGACATGGACCTATGACTGCATTGTATATTAGTAGAAGTTAAATAAACAGCATCAATACTATCAGTATTTTTGAAACTTTAAATTAAAAAGTAAACAATATATTGAATATAACTTTTTAAAAAATATGTAATTTTAATACCCTCTAAATATCATAGTTTACTTTAAAGAAAATTATTTTGGCCGCCCAGTTAAGAAAAAGTATAGTTTTCCTGAATGAATTCTATAAATATGCATAGAACATAAAAATGAACACAAAATAGTAATTTCATAACAGCTATTTTCTGTAGAATGTAGAAATGTAGTTTAAAGATGGAAACAATTTCCTGTTTGTGAAATTCTGTATTTCAATATATAACATGAATCTGGTTGTTTCATCTTCTTGAATACTTTTCCTATTGTCCAGAAGCTAATGAAATCTTATATAAGAAACTTGATCTTAAATTTCAAGAATGTTCATGGATCTCAGGATAGTTTCTCATATTTCTCTTTCATCCTGTGTCCATGCCTTATTGTATGTAGCAAGTCAATTACAAAGAAAAAAGCATTTTCTGTTTATTCCTCTACCTCCTTTATATCTTTGATCAGAAACTTCTTAGACCAGGAATAAGTAGTCTTTTGCAAAAATTTTTATTATTAAAGAAAGAGTTATCAGTTCCTACATATAAGGTGGAATAAGACAAATATTAAACAACTATTCTTCATTCATTCACCTCTCTCATTCTCTCATTCTCTCTGTCTCTCTCTACCTTCTTTTTCAATTCTGATTTTTCTCTTGACATTGCTGAGCAGTATATTGTGTGCCACAAAGTACTTCCAGCTCTGTAGAAAACATGAATTGTCTAGCTCTACAACTGCTGATTTTCCCCAAACAAAGATGTATAGGTCTTAAACCTTACATTTGACATCAGGTGAAGTCGCTCAGTCGTGTCCGATTCTGCAACCCTATGGATTGTANCATTCATTCACCTCTCTCATTCTCTCATTCTCTCTGTCTCTCTCTACCTTCTTTTTCAATTCTGATTTTTAGTATATTGTGTGCCACAAAGTACTTCCAGCTCTGTAGAAAATATGAATTGTCTAGATCTACAACTGCTGATTTTCCCCAAACAAAGATATATAGGTCTTAAACCTTACATTTGACATCAGGTGAAGTCGCTTAGTCGTGTCCGATTCTGCAACCCTATGGATTGCAGCCCACCAGGCTACTCAGTCCGTCGGATTTTCCAGGCAAGAATACTGCAGTGACAAGCCATTTTTTCTCCTTTAACAGCAGAGTTTGTTCTAAATTCAGCACTATTTGTCAATCTCTTTCATGTAATGTCTCTTCTTCAGCATTTTTACAAATCCAAGATGTTGTTAAACCATTTCCTACCATGGAAAATGGGGATTTCCATGAACACTTTAATGCTTTAACTTAATACATCTAATTAAATAGAGCTTGCAAAAAATTAATTTGGCAGTCTTCAACTTTCTGTGGGCTTCCCTGATAGCTCAGATGGTAAAGAATCTGCCTGCAATGTGGGAGATCAGGGTTCAATCCCTGGGTCAGGAAGATCCCTTGGAAAAGGGAATGGCAACCCACTCCAATTTTCTTGCCTGGAGAATCCCATGGACAGAGGAGCCTGGCAGGCTATGGTCCATGGGGTCGCAAAGAGTCAGACGTGACTGAGCGACTACCACTTTGAGTTTCAATCCTTCTAAATCTATCTAGAGCCATACTAGTTCACATCAAAGACTAATTATAGGGCATTGACCATGCGTAATACCAAGTCTTATGCATAATACTATGTACACAGTCAAAAATAATTATTGAAAGAAGAGTGAAATAGTTTACGTAGTTGCATAATCTTAAGTAACTTAGTCTTCTTGCCTAATTTTCTTGCCTATACAGAATTTACAATTACTTTTATCTCAATGGTAATTGTGAGATTAAATGAGATAACACATATCAAGTGCCAGATACAGCATGTGTCAAAGAAAATAGTAACTACTATTGCCGAGAATGACTGAAGCAACTTAGCACTCAAAATAACACTGTACAATAGAAAGATAATGTGAGATGCATATGTAATTTTAAATTTTCTAGTAGTTATAATTTCAAAGTTTTATAAAAGGTAAAGTAACTTTAATAAAATATTTAACACAATATATCAAAGAAATTATTTATATCAACATATAAGAAAAATAAAAAGTTATTAATGAGATATTTCACATTCTTATTTTTATAATACATCTATAGAATCCACAATGTACTTCATATTTACAGTACATCTCAATTTAGACTAGCCATACTTCAAGTGCTAAATTGCTAAGTGTAGCTAATGGTTGCTAATAGCTACACAGACCTAGATGCTTATTAACTTCAGATGTGAGTGATATGTAACTCTGAGTGAGTCATTTCTTTATAAGTGGGTCCAAAACTCCTTACAAAAAAAAGAAAACAGCTCTATGGAATATATTATGATCAGGTTCCTGATGACCTTACTATTTTCTTTTAAAGTGCTCTCAATAAATACTATGTTTCAAGTAAATAAATAATAAGAATAATACAATTTGAATTTAGAAAAGATAATTATGACCACCTCTTTAAAAATATGGAAAGTCAGCCCTTGTTTTAGGAAACATATATTTTGAAACTGGTAAACTCACATAGAATCCTAGAGTAAGCTTGGTTCTCATAGAAGCAAAAAGATGCACACAGCGTTTAAAATGTTATTAAAATACTTTGAAGAATGTTTCTATTCCCACTGGGCTAACAATACAAAAGCTCTCCTAGGGCCCACTCTAGGTTTGCCAGCTCAATGAACCCTCTTAGGCAGTTTAAAAAAAAAGAAAATCCCTTCACCTTCTCCTCTTTGCTACATGAACTGATTTCACAGGCTCTTTACCTGCCTTATTTACTATTCATTTTCATCTTCGGAAGAGAAAGTTGAAATATTTATTCACAGGACATTGTTCTTTTAAAATGCTTCCAAAGCCAAGGATTTCGTAAATGGCAGGAGGAAAAAAAAAATTGTTTGCAACAGTCAGTGTAATTATCATCCCTGAAATTGCATTTTTAAATATTTTAATAATTAAAGAAGTTTTCGGAAAATACAGGCAAGAGAACTAAGAGAATAAAGGAGCTCAACAATCCAGGGTAAGTAAGCCTGCTGTGTGCACACATACTTAATTCTTACATAAAGCCCAACAACATTAATCATGTCTGTAANAAATATTTTAATAATTAAAGAAGTTTTCGGAAAATACAGGCAAGAGAACTAAGAGAATAAAGGAGCTCAACAATCCAGGGTAAGTAAGCCTGCTGTGTGCACACATACTTAATTCTTACATAAAGCCCAACAACATTAATCATGTCTGTGAAATGATAACTAAAATGACAGCCTTCACCCTGCAATCAGCTAGAAAAGGAAGCAGTTTCTAGCCATAGCCTGCTACTCTGAGCAAACAAGTGATGGACAGCGGTCCTTTTGTCAGATTCTGACAAGTGAATCAATAAAAAGACACAGCAAAAGTTCAATCAGAACAGACACCACTAATACAGCTGGCCTTCGGGGACCCACAGAAGCGTGGAACTGCTTTTCCATGTTAATTTCTCTTCACTACCCCTTGGGGTTATCACCTTCTCTGGCCCCTGCTAATTAAAAACTGCCTCCTAAAATTCCTTGGCAGGCATTTCCCTTGCGTCAGCCTATCTTGCTGACTGTTAAAAGAAACGGAGGAAGGAGTGTTCCAAAGCTGAGAATTTCATGAAGCCAAAACTCTGCTCCTCTCCTCCCAAAAGACTGTGTAAATAATCATTTTTTTCCATAGAATCCCTTATATTATAATTATGAACTAACAGAAACACACATGAATAAAGATAACACATGAATAAAGTCAAACAAACAATAAAATTAGTTAAGTGGCTAGGCAGGTGAATCAATAGGTAGGCAGACAGTCTTCGCCTATTTTTGGAATACTATTTTTGGAATTAGCCTTATTTTGGAATTTCTTGATCTAAGGAATCTTAATTGTATTCACATATCTATTTGTTGATTTAGCCTGCCACTTAGTTATTGCATTCTTTTTCTTCCCATACCAGACATAAATTTATTTCTACATACTTGGTAATCCTACATGAATATCAAATGACTGACCTTAGGGACCAGGTTACTTTGTGTTTGTGCTAAAGTCTATAAGGTTATTATTTCACTATGCCTTCTCCAACATCATATATTATTATTTATTTTAATATTCTACAGGTTGTGGCTTAGAGGACTTTACTTAGGATCAATGCTTTTAATCCAGTCATGTTATTTCTACCAGATATAAAATTCCATTTTGCTATCATTGCCTAGGATAAACTACAGCCTCATCCTAAACAACACTAGAATATAGCAAGCCATCACTTCTCTGTGTTGTTCTAGTCTCCTCTGCAATCAACCACCATTCTAGAGTTATTTTGGATATTTATTCTAAATTATTATTATATTTCCCATTATTTATCAATATTTTAAAAATATATTCATATGTTTTCTGTGTTTTTACTTTAACACTATTCTTTGATTTCTATTCCCTGAGTTTTCATTGTTATTATTAAAATTCTATTGCAGTATTTATTAAGAAGAGATTGTGACTGGTAAACTTACTGAATCTCTGGATACCCAAAAAGGACTTCATTTTCATCTCACAAGTAAGTGTTTATTAGACAATACATAAAGTATGGATTAAGAATATCTTTTGTGAAGTGATGATAACAAGATGGTAGACTAGGAAGTTCCAGGTTCTCACTCCACCATGCAAACTTGTAAACAACCCACTGACTAAAATTACCTTCTGGAAACTCTAGAAACATGTTAAAGATTTGTAGCAACCAAGCAAACAGCCAATCAAGAAAAAGCCACACCAAAATGATAGAAAATTTCATGGTGTTTTTGCTCGTCCTTACTTCACTCCCTCCCCATAGTGGCATGACGTGATCAGGAAAGAACTGCTCAATTCCAAGTTTCCTTTGGACTAGAAGGAAAAATGTGGAACATGGTTGCAACATTCTGGCTTCTCTTTGGGCTATCTGAGGGACTGATTTTTTATTGTTCGACTCAGAGCTCAGACAGAAATGGCAGCATAGGCTTCATCTCAGGATGGAAGCCATGGAAATCTGGGGAAGTTACCATAACACATGAAAACTGCAAGGCTACCGTTAGACACATGGGCTGGGGCCTGGTTGTACCTAGTACTTTAAAGACCTTGAAATAATTATTCTGACAATTGTTCTGGAGGCACTTTTTGATCCTTCTTATTTCCTTTTAACTCTGCTGAATCAAGGAAGACTCAGTGTTCATCTCAGGCCATTTGTACTCTTCTGAAGACTCCCATAGAGTTGCTGGATGCTATACAAGTTTGAGTCTTCATAGGGTTATGATCAGGAAGCAGATCTTGAGTCCTTTCTGCGTCAGAGTCCCAACATTATGGCGTTAACCCCATTTCCTCAAATCACGCCCTTCCCAACCACCTGCTAGGATATCCACCCAAGAAAAAGTAGGGCCGGGACCTCTTACAGGCTCTCTGCTTTACCTGACCCTGATGCTCTGCTCTCTTCCTCTTCCTCTTCTCATATCATCCAATTCTTATTTTAAGAAGGAAATATAAGTGCTCATTTTGAGAGAGAAAAANTCTAAACCAACATCACAAAAGTTACATCTACCATCTATATTACCGCAGTAATATTGTATGCATGTGTATATACAAATATGTGCTAGGTGATATATAAATGTAATGGAAGTGGCTATGGAAAGCCATTGAGTATCAAGGTCCTGTGGCTTTAGAGGGCTTCTCTGGTGACTCAGATATTTAAGAGTATGCCTGCAATGCAGGAGACCCAGGTTTGATCCTTGGGTTGGGAAGAGTCATTTGATCTCACTTTGATGGGCTCTCTTAGTGCTTGCCACTTGAACTTGGGAAGCTTTTTAAGCTATCAACTTCAGTCTGTCATTTACTTGAAGTAGGGAGCATAATATATATGCCATGCAGATAATGTGAAGAATGAGTGAGACAGTGGACATATAGTNGAAGAGTCATTTGATCTCACTTTGATGGGCTCTCTTAGTGCTTGCCACTTGAACTTGGGAAGCTTTTTAAGCTATCAACTTCAGTCTGTCATTTACTTGAAGTAGGGAGCATAATATATATGCCATGCAGATAATGTGAAGAATGAGTGAGACAGTGGACATATAGTTATAATAAATAGTAATACATGTACATAAATAGCTGATAGTTATTGGCAATATTATAAGTAATATCATAGCTTCTATGCACAAACATGAGATAAATTTAAATTGAAATATAAAACAAAGATTTTGATGGGCAAAAATGAGGCTGGTAATTTCAGAAATAAGCAAAACCACAAATGAGTAAGGCATAACTGGAGGGAGATGAGTAATGAGAAATTTAAGAATCATAATAATAAACAGCTGAAAGAGAAATGTTATACAGTAGGCTAGGATAAGAATGTCCCATACCCTGAATTTTATACCAGGGTGCTTGAGACTCCAGCCTGTGGGCAGTAGAATGATTTGAGGAAAGGCATGCCATGAATAGTCCAATGTCTCAGTGATAGTATCTGATATCAATACTATTGAACTGATATGGACTGATATCAATACAGTCCATTTGTGTTATGGACTGAAGGCAGGAAAAACAAGTTAATCATCAAAATGAGATAAAATGGATCCCTGATGTTAGTGACTGGCATAAAAGGAAGGAAAAAGATAGGAGTGCTGTAACCAAAAAAATAAATAAAACAGAATTTAACATCATAATGTGGGGTGACAGAACAAAGGAGATGGGAAATCGATGATAACTATAACATTTCAACTCCAGGATTATTGAAAAAGTGAGGCTATTTTTAGACACAAGGGTTATTGTGGTTTTCAGAAACAGAAAAATTTAAGGAAAGGACCAAAAGTTTTTGAGTTTACATTTGCAGAATAGAAAAATACCAAAAGCACTTAATGAATATTGTTCAAACAAGCTGCTGACAGAGAGAATATAAGTTCCCCTTAGAAATTTAATTATTTCATTTGTGCCATTTAAAACCTATTTTATTGAATTCATTTTCATTGATTATTAAGGACCACTTAATGCGCTGGGGGAATTTGTCTTAATTTCCTAGTTGTATAATGTGTAATAGTTCATTATTGTTAAGATAACACTAATATATTGAAGTAGGTTTTATATTGACAGCAGGATTAATTTGAAATGGATGTATTTAGGATGTTATAAAGTACCATATATTTATTCTCTATCACACAATATTGAATTAAATATAGATGTCTTGCAAGCAAAGACCAATTCACAGCTGCCTATCCAAAGTGTGTTATTTTCTAACTACTATGGGTAAGAGTGATTTAAATTCCACTTCATATACAATTTTTGTTTCAGTCAAAATCCAGGCTTAAGAGTTAAAATCAGAAGGCTTCCAACAAATGGATCATTGTCCAAGCTCTGGTAAATGTGCTTCTGGTGTAACAAATTGGTTTGCTGACCTTTTGTCTACTAACATAACACATGACATATTTGTAATTTATGGAAATCAATCCATAAAGAATTTTTAGTTTCATGTAATTATAGACCAGTGCAAGATCTAAATAAAGGTGAAGAAAAGGTCTTTAGGAAAGTAATGGTACACTGTTGATAAAAACTAAAAAGCAAAGTTCAAAGCACTGATCCATGCAATGCATCTTTAAATACTGGTAAAAGGCCAATAATTATAGTTAAAAGTTAGTTACCAGCTGTGTTTTACTGCATACATTTTAAGGCACCATTGAAACTGCAACACTATACTCAAGAATGTAGCAGAAAAAATCACACAAGACCAAATCTATCACCTAGTTACAAATTTTAATAGTGCTTGGCAATTTCCATCTGCTTTTCTGAAAGGCTATCTTTATCAGGTAGTCATCAACCCATTTATACTGTCTCTTCTGAGATATACTATCCATCAGCCCAGCCTCCACCTGGTTGAATAGTGCCAACTCTGCTTTCAGCAGACCTCAGTTCAAAGCCTGGCTCTGTCACATAATAAAAGTGCCACAGTTTGTAAGTTACTCAAATTCTCTTGTGTACATTAAGATTTTGAGGTGTTTTGAGAATTAAATGAAGTAAGTTTAAAGTGGTTTGATTGGTACCTGGTATAAACTAAGTTCTCAGTACATGTTTCATGTTTCATTATCATTTTTACCATCACCACTATCACCATCATTTCTTTTAGAGAGAGAAAACATGTCAGTGTGTATCCCTTTCCTTTCTGTTCTCCCGTTGTTTCCCATGCAGTTAACCTCCCTACACTACTGGTTCTATTACCCAAACTGTTAGGCAGTCTCTGGAAAGCCAGATTTTGTGTCTATAGTGTGGCAGAGAGAGACATGCTACACTTCTTCTAGTTCATAAGAAGTGCCAGCTCCTCTTCTCCTTATGGACCATCATATACATTGCTCCTTAGGTATAGAAAATTTATCTTCGCTTGGCTAAATTTTATTCACATACATGTATGAGCCATTAGTTCAGTTCATTTCAATTCAGTTGCTCAGTTGTGTCTGACTCTTTGTGATGCCATGGACTGCTGCATGCCATGCCTCCCTGTCCATCAGCAACTCCCGGAGCTTGCTCAAACTCATGTCCATCAAGTCAGTGATGCTGTCCAAATGTTTCATCCTGTCATCCCTTTCTCCTCCTGCCTTCCATCTTTCCCAACATCAGGGTCTTTTCCAGTGAGTTAGTACTTCGCATCAAGTTGCCAAAGTATTGGAGTCTCAGCTTCAGCATCAATCCTTCCATTGAATATTCAGGACCAACCTCCATTAGGTTTAACTGGTTTGATCTCCTTGCAATCCAAGGGACTCTCAAGAGTCTTTTCCAACAACACAATTTTAAAAGCACCAAATCTTCAGCACTCAGCTTTCTTTATGGTCAACTCTCACAACCATACATGACTACTAGGAAAACCATAGTTTTGACTAGAAGGACTTTTGTCAGCAAAGTAATGTCTCTGCTTTTTAACATACTGTCTAGGATGATCATAGCTTTTCTTCCAAGGAGCAAGTGCCTCTTAATTTCATGGCTTCAGTCACCACCTGCACTGATTTTGGAGCCCCAAGAAAATAGTCTGTCACTGTTTCTCTTATTTCCCCATCTATTTGCCATGAAGTGATGGGACCAGATGCCATGATCTTGATTTTTCGAAAGCTGAGTTTTAAGCCAATTTTTCACTCTCCTCTTTCACTTTCATCAAGAGGCTCTTTAGTTCTTCTTCGCTTTCTGCCATAAGGGTGGTGTCATCTGCACATCTGAAGTTACTGATATATCTCCTGGCAATCTGGATTCCAGTTTGTGCTTCATCCAGCTCAGCATTTCACATGATGTACACTGCATATAAGTTAAATAAGCAGGGTGACAATATACAGCCTTGATGTACTCTTTTCCCAATTTGGAACCAGTCTGTTGTTCCATGTCCAGTTCTAACTGTTGCTTCCTGACCTGCATACAGATTTCTCAGGAGGCAGGTAAGATGGTCTCATATTCCCATCTCTTGAAGAATTTTCTAGTTTGTTGTGATCCACACAATCAAAGACTTTAGCACAGTCAATGAAGTAGAAGTACATGTTTTTCTGGAACTCTTTTGCTTTTTCCATGATCCAACGGATGTTGGCAATTTGGTCTCTGGTTACTCTGCCTTTTCTAAATCCAGCTTGAATAGCTGGAGGTTTTTGGTTCATGTACTATTGAAGCCTCACTTGGAGAATTTTGAGCATTACTTTGCTAGTGTGTGAGATGAGTGTAATTCTGTGGTAGTTTGAGCATCCTTTGGCATTGCCTTTCTTTGGGATTGGAATGAAAACTGACCTTTTCCAGGCCTGTGGCCACTGCTGAGTTTTCCAAATTTGCTGGCATATTGAGTGCAGCACTTTAACAGAATTATCTTTCAGGATTTAAAATAGCTCAACTGGAATTCCAATACCTCCACTAGTTTTGTTCATAGTGATTCTTCCTAAGGCCCATTTGACTTCACATTCTAAGATGACTGGCTCTAGGTGAGTGATCACACCATTATGGTTATCTGGATCATTAAGATTTTTTTTTTGTATTTCTTCTATATATTCTTACCACCTCTTCTTAATGTCTTCTGCTTCTATTAGGTCCATACAATTTCTGTCCTTTATCGAGCCCATCTTTGCATGAAAATTTCCCTTGGTATCTCTAATTTTCTTGAAGTGATCTCTAGTCTTTTCCATTCTACTATTTTCCTCTATCTCTCCTTGCTATTCTTTGGAACTCTGCATTCAAGTGGGTTTATCTTTCTTTTTTGCCTTTGCCTTTAGCTTCTCTTCTTTTCTCAGCTATTTGTAAGCCATCCTCAGACAACCATTTCACGTTTTTGCATTTCTTTTTCTTGGGGATGATCTTGAGCACTGCTTCCTGTACAATGTCACGAACTTCTGACTGTAGTTCTTCAGACACTCAGTCTATCAAATCTAATCTCTTGAATCTATTTGTCACTTCTACTGTATAATTTTAAAGGATTTGATTTAGGTCATACCTGAATGATCTAGTAGTTTTCTCTACTTACTTCAAGTTAAGGCTGAATTTGGCAATAAGGGGTCCATGAGCTGAGCTAAAGTCAGCTCCCAGTCTTGTTTTTTGCTGACTGGAAAGAGCTTCTTCATCTTTGGCTGCAAAGAATATAATCAATCTGATTTTGGTATTGACCATCTGGTGATGTCCATGTGTAGAGTCTTCTCTTGTGTTGTTGGAAGAAGGTGTTTGCTATGATCAGTGTGTTGTCTTGGCAAAACTCTCTTAGCCTTTGCCCTGCTTCATTTTGTACCCCAAGGCCAAACTTGCCTGTTACTCCAGGAATCTCTTGACTTTCTACTTTTGCATTCCAGTCCTCTGTAATGAAAAGGACATCTTTTTTGACTGTTAGTTCTAGATGGTCTTGTATGTCTTCATTGAACTTTTCAACTTCAGCTTCTTCAGCATTACTGGTTAGGGCATAGACTTGGATTACTGTGATATTGAATGGTTTGTTTTGGAAACAGAGATCATTCTATCATTTTTGAGATCACATACTAAGTACTGCATTTTGGACTCTTTTGTTGACTATGATGGTCACTCCATTTCTCCTAAGGGATTCTTGCCCACAGTTGTAGATATAATGATCATCTGAATTAAATTCACCTACTCCAGCCCATTTTAGTTCACTGATTCCTAAAACATTGATGTTCACTCTTGCCATCTCCTGTTTGACCACTTCTAATTTACCTTGATTCATGGACCTAACATTCCAGGTTCCTAATATTGTTCTTTACAGCATCAGATTTGACCTCCATCACCAGTCACATCCACAACTGGGCATTGTTTTTGCTTGGGCTCTGTCTCTTCATTTTTTTCTGGAGTTATTTCTCCACTCTTCTCCAGTAGCATATTGGGTACCTACTGACCTGGAGAGCTTATTTTTCCGTGTCATATCTTTTTGCTTTTTCATACTGCTATGTCCCTAGTGTGCAGCATAACACCTAGCAAACAGAAGGTGTTTTTAGAGCGACTATTTTGCAGCATTATTGTGAGTATTAAATGTTAAAATCCTTGAGACAGTTCAACATACATTTGGTACCCAGCCCTTCTCTCCTAATACCAGAACTTACTATGTACTTAGGCACAAGGTATCCTCATTTTCTCAGAGTCATTCTCAGGTATCCTTCCTGTTACCAATTTGGCATCTATTTGTGAAACGCATTCCAACACATAAATTCCTTTTGTTCCTTAACTTTAGCCTTTTTTGTCCTACTCAGTAAAGTATGTGAAAATAGAAATAAATAAGAGCAATTCCATAATTAAGGATACTCTAATTTGTACAAAGTATTATATCTTAGCATGTTGTGGATTGAATTTAAAATACTGAAGCCCTAATCCCCAGTGTGATAGTATTTGGAGGTAAGACCTTTGGGAGATATTGAGGTTTAGATGAGGCCCTGAGGATGGACCTCATAAAAAGGACAAGAGACCAGAGTTCTCTCTCTCCCCACCACATGAGGACACAGTGAGAAGGCAGCCATCTGCAACCCAGGAAGAAAGTTCTCACCAGGAAGTGAATATGCCAGTGCTTCAATTTAGACATCCATCCTCCAGAATTGTGAGAAATAAATGTCTTCTTGTTTAAGCNACACAGTGAGAAGGCAGCCATCTGCAACCCAGGAAGAAAGTTCTCACCAGGAAGTGAATATGCCAGTGCTTCAATTTAGACATCCATCCTCCAGAATTGTGAGAAATAAATGTCTTCTTGTTTAAGCCTTCCAGTCTAAAGTATTTTGTTACAGCAGTCTGAGCTAATACAGTATGTATTAAATAGGCTAGCTACAAACAAACAAACAAACAAAAAATTCTCACTCTGACTACATAAAATCAAATTACCTCCATTCCAGGTAATCTTTATTGAGACTTGAATTGATGAAACAGGCACCATCTACATTTCTGATCATTGTTGTTAANACACAGTGAGAAGGCAGCCATCTGCAACCCAGGAAGAAAGTTCTCACCAGGAAGTGAATATGCCAGTGCCTCAATTTAGACATCCATCCTCCAGAACTGTGAGAAATAAATGTCTTCTTGTTTAAGCCTTCCAGTCTAAAATATTTTGTTACAGCAGTCTGAGCTAATATAGTATGTATTAAATAGGCTAGCTACAAACAAACAAACAAACAAAAAATTCTCACTCGGNCTCAATTTAGACATCCATCCTCCAGAACTGTGAGAAATAAATGTCTTCTTGTTTAAGCCTTCCAGTCTAAAATATTTTGTTACAGCAGTCTGAGCTAATATAGTATGTATTAAATAGGCTAGCTACAAACAAACAAACAAACAAAAAATTCTCACTCGGACTACATAAAATCAAATTACCTCCATTCCAGGTAATCTTTATTGAGACTTGAATTGATGAAACAGGCACCATCTACATTTCTGATCATTGTTGTTAACCAAAAGAACTCTGAAGGGTCCCAGGTTGGCACTAAATGATCCAGCCCAAAGTGACACTGTCACTTCCACTCACAAACTATTGAACAGAATAGTCACGTGACCCCATTCATTCAATCACATGGGAGTCCAAATTTCAATATTTTAAGTACTATAGTAAATATAAATATTCTCTGAAAAAATGATATATCAATATTATTATGATCCTGAAAATGCTCTAAATTTTTCCCTTTCTCCCTATACTCCTAAATCAAAACTAACTGTGAATATCAAAA
>SJYA01001197.1:2117086-2144133 GCA_006410615.1 Neotragus moschatus
CCCCCCCACCCCGCTCTCCCCAAACAAGCACTGTATCTCTCCCCGGGGTTCCTCCCAAAGGAATAGTTGGGGAGGAGACAGAAAGAAAGAAAACTGGACACAGACTGAAGGTGAGAGAAAAAAGGAAGGAGTAAACAAGAAAAACCGAGGAAGGAAGGAGGGAGGGAAAGAAGGAAAGAAGGAGGGAGAATAAAGATAAAAAGAATAATGGAAAGAAGGAGAGAGATGGAAGGAAGCACAGAGAAAATGAGAGAAAGAAAACTGAAAGGAAGGAAGGAAGGTAGGAGGACAAGAAGGGAATAAAAGAGAAAGAAATACTAAGCCAGGAACATAGCCTCATGAAATAACCAATGCTCCTACTAGATTTTAGGATGACTGGTTCCCAAGAAAATTATCAGAGACATCCAAATTTAATGATGCCATGATATTTAGGATTGCTTCTAAGGAAATTAGAGCTCCGTGTTCTTTTTAAGATTATCTCTTGGTGATGACACACTCAAACTGGATAGTCTCAGATAGTTTAATAAAGGAACTATTAACAAGGATGTAGGCAGATTGGGAAGGAAATAAACAGTAGTGCAGAACCCTAGGGCCTGCAATAGTAAAATAATTTAACTCCCCTAGGCATGAATGGACAAGAAGAGGGAACAGCTAACCACAATGAGATATCACCTCACACCCGTCAGAATGACTGTCATCAGNACTTCCACTGTATAATCATAAGGGATTTGATTTAGGTCATACCTGAATGGTCTAGCAGTTTTCTCTGCTTTCTTCATTTTAAGTCTGAATTTGGCTATAAGGAGCTCACGATCTGAATGCTGAGCTTTAAGCCAACTTTTTCTTAAAAAGCCAACTTTTTAAGCCACAGTCAGCTCTTGGTCTTGTTTTTGTTGACTGTATAGAGCTTCTCCATCTCAGAGCATACCAACTGGGAAGAATGGTATGCTGATAAGCCCATGTGGAAATATACAAATATGCCATCACTTTGCCTTTGTAAGAAGACAGAAAATGTTTAGCATTTTAGGCTAGTTGAGAAAGAAATGTGGAGAACAGAAATTTACACACGTATGTCAATACCTAGCACTGATTTTGAGCCCTAGGTACATATAGAATCACCTGGAAAGATTTTAAAGTGCCGCTATCGTGGCTTACCCTCCATAGATTTTGAAATAAATGGTCAAATGTAGGATCAAGCACTGGTATTTTAAAAATGTTTCCAGGTGATGCTAAAGACATTCAAGTTTTCAATCTTTTACACGCAGGCATGGGATCCTGTCAAGTTTAGCAGAACTTCCTTTAGGTATTTGTTAGGAAGGCAAAGAAAATGGCATGAGTAGCACTCAGTAACCAAGTGTTCACATCAAGACTTCAAAAAATATTTTAAGGAGGGGAATGCTAAGGAACCTTCATAGTGATTTGTAGAAGCAATAAGATAATATTTAAGAAAATGAACTTTGGAATTAGAAAAACTTGACTGTGAANCCACGCAGGCATGGGATTCTGTCAAGTTTAGCAGAACTTCCTTTAGGTATTTGTTAGGAAGGCAAAGAAAATGGCATGAGTACTCAGTAAGCAAGTGTTCACATCAAGACTTCAAAAAATATTTTAAGGAGGGGAATACTAAGGAATCTTCACAGTGATTTGTAGAAGCAATAAGATAATATTTAAGAAAATGAACTTTGGAATTAGAAAAACTTGACTGTGAATTTTATCTCTGTGATGTACTAGCTCAGCAATTTGAGAAAATATTCACATCTATAATAATTGATATAATAATATCTACCTTGTGGAATATCTGTGAGGTTGTGTGTATTAAATGTGAATCAATTATGTAAACCACTATCATATAGCTCTTGTTCAGTAATTGACATATTCTTCTCATATTCAACCCTATTTCAAGCTCGGTTCCTTTACAGAGCTACCTGTGCAATCCTGAGAGCTACCTAAAAGCAAAAAAAAAAAAAAAAAAAAATCCCTAAAATAAGCAGTTTATCAATAGAACTAAGATGTATAATTTGTGGTATGAACAGAAAATTGCAGCTGAAATCAAGCTATCATTTTCATGATACACTCATTTATTCAAAAGCAAGTTAGTCATCAGCTTACATATTCCTAAAATATACCGCTTTGGTCTAGACTGATATGGAGAAAAGATATTAAAAGATTTCATTTCAATTCTGAAGTGCTAAAATAAGCCCATCGTAAAAGAAACTCAAGAGAAATATAAACCACATAATGTATCAAAAGATCATCCCTGATCCGATTTTCACTTGAGAAGTAGTTCAAAAAGCACTAAAGGACCACTTTTTCCAAGGAAAAACAATCATGTTATAACCCTCCTTCCACAAACTAAATCCAAGGAAGCTGGGTCAAAATTTATTAAAACTGAGCCACAAGGAGATGGTTGCATAGAGCTTAAGCTGTGCGCATTGAACAAAGCATTTTTGTTATGTCAATAAAGGATCTCCTTGGCCATCGACTTTCAAAATTACAACCAGAGTGGGAGGCACCTTACCCATTTCTCCAGCCTCTAAAAATATTTCCTTTCAGAACAGTCTGTCTGTAAGACAGATCTGTTTGCTTCAGCTCCCCCCTGCTCTATGCCTCACGTGGGAGTACTTGCAAATAGAGCGCCTGGAGGGATCAACACAGTTTTCTAAAGCAAACATAACACAAGTGCTATTCATGGGTTCCACACTCCACAGCTGTAAAACGAAACGTGTAGGAGCAGCCCCTAATGGCATTCAAATCATGTACTAACAGTTCTCAAGTGTCAGGTGTTTTTCATTTTCTACTAGGGGAAGAGATATTCACGTGCTGATTTCCTACACTGAACAGCTTTGTAACCCCTGCAGAGTGAAGGCGCACTGTGTTTCGGAGTCTCTATTATGTCAGATGAATGCCACAGTTAGAGGCCAGAAAGGACATGTGATCCCAGTTTAGATTCTTTTTTCTTCCAGCCATCTCTCAGCATTTCAGCCGCATGAATTTCGTGTGTATGCATGGAAGAAAACTCACAGAGCATGTATCAATGTTAAATTTCACATAAAAGACTAAGGCCACATATTTTTCTATCTGGGTATAATTTAATACTTCTGTACACACTTTGATCTTATTGAAGGTTTGAATTTTCAAAATGGCCTCTTGCGGTGCCCCAGTTGGCTGCCTGTCAAACCCAAGCATCAAGCTCACTCTAAATAGTATGTGTTCTCATTGGAACAATGAGGTTCACATTATACATGCTGAGGGAATTAAGATACATTTTATTTATTTAAATCTTTTTTTTTTAAACTTTAAATGTGACTTGGTCATAGATATAACAAAATATTACAACCTATTTTCAGAACACTAAAAGATACACTTATTATAAATGTATCAATAATTTCAACTTAGAGTGAAAGAGTATGCGTGAAACGTTGAGTATTCACCATTATAATATAATCTAAATATTTAGGATTCTGTGGAATCTAAGGAATATTTTACCAAACACTTTTCCCATCGCACTTCAAGTTGTATATTTCAAAGCTATTCAGTCCATTTATTCCAAATTCATTTATATTAACCTTATTAGGGCAGTGCTTTGTAAACTAAAAATCTTGACATGCCAGAAGACTTATGGTCTCTTTAAAGCCATTTATCTTAATTTCAAAAGGCAACTGGAACTCTAGGCTAAAAAAGTTTCCTTCCATGTTGAATTTTAAACATCTCCTTTAAGAAGAAATGGACAAAGTCATTTGTTGTCTGAACATAACATGTGGGTATATATGTACCACTTTGTATTCGATTAAACACATATGAAAGAAAGCAAGCATTTCACAGGATTTTGGAAAATGGCTGAGTCAAGCATGTGAGAAGGTTACATAGAGATGCTGTGTCCACAATTTTAGTTAAAAATTATGTATTTAGATGGCAATAAGAACATGCTTTCCAGGGTAAATTAAGCCCTTGTGTGGTGATTTTTTTCTTTTCTTTTCTGTAACCAATGTCATTGTCTTCTTGTCCTTGTTCTCCAAGCTCAAGCTGGGTCCTTGAGGAATAGCCTGGAGATACATGTACTAAAAAACCAACAACTCTGCAAATGATAGTACATAATACTAGCTACGTGAAGAGACTGTAATATCTAAACTGGAGGAAAAAATAATATGCAATCTTGTTTAGCTGTCTTCATACATCTAAGATCTATATTCTCGGTTGTGAAGAGAGAAATAGTGAATTTGGTGGGGACTGACGTAGAATACACCTGACATTTTAATAATAACATGGGCCTCAGTTCAGAGACATGCTGAGGGGTCTTCTTCAGTGCTCTGTCCCCTCTCTAGGCCCGCTCACTACTGGCCCTCAAGAATGTAGACGATACATGATATAGTAGACTCTCCCAGTCTTGCAGCCTTTGGCTAGTGAATGAGCTTCCCAGAACTGTTTATTCGTATTTAAGGGTAATTGAGATACTTACCTATATTTGCCACAAGGTTGTAAAAACTGGCATGGTGTATGCAATGTACTTTTACCACAAAATAGTTGAAAAAGTAAATGAATGTTATTTTAAGAATTAAGTAAGTCTGCCTTCTGACAGCTATATCACATACAGAGGGGAGATAATGAGTCACCCTAAAGCTACACCAGAGTGTAACTTTAACAATGACAGTGACTTATTGAATAAAACAATGTATTAATCATAAGGAAGATTGGTCAGAAGTGTACAATGTTCAAAAGGGGTGCATTTTATTCAGCAGAAATTTCTCATGAGGAAAGCCGGCTAGGAGAGCAGTGAGACTGCCACACGCCCCCCCCGCCCCCCTTCTCTTGGAGCAAGGGAGACGAGAAGGTGAGTCAGTGGAGGGTCTTCCACTGTTGATCTTCAGTCTTTAAAGAGTTCTAGTCCAGATTTGCTTGTATGATGTGTACTACTATACACATTCCCATGTATTCATAAATTACCTTTTTTAAAACATCAGCAATCAGTTCCATCGCTATCATGAATAATTTCCAACACGCCCAAAACCATCACCAAAATTCTCAAAGTGCTTACCAAAGAGAACTACTGATTTGAAAGTCCTACTAGGACTGTGATGTAATTATAGAAGTAGATAAAATATTAAAGATAATATAACTGGGTTCCAATAATGAGGGACTGCACTGGGCAATAAGAAGTTAAAATTAAGGGAACAAAAAGTCCTTCATTTCCCTATTTCACTTAACCTGAATAGTCTATTTAAACATATATTGGAATTTGTGTAGGACTGCATTTTATACATTGGCTTCCTGTTTAAAAAAAAAAAGTTTAAAAACCATCAACCTAGTTCTGCTTTTCATGTTACAGATGCATAAACTGATGAAAAAGGTGAGTTGGTATCTCCAAATCACCATAGTAAGTGGCAAACATGATATAATCCAATTATCACACATTGGATTCAGTTCAGTTCAGTTCAGTTCAGTCACTCAGTCGTGTCCGACTCTTTGAGACCCCATGAATCGCAGCAAGCCAGGCCACCCTGTCCATCACCAACTCCCAGAGTTCACTCAGACTCACGCCCATCGAGTCAGTGATGCCATCCAGCCATCTCATCCTCGGTCGTCCCTTTCTCCTCCTGCCCCCAATCCCTCCCAGCATCAGAGTCTTTTCCAATGGGTCAGCTCTTCACATGAGGTGGCCAAAGTACCGGAGTTTCAGCTTTAGCATCATTCCTTCCAAAGAAATCCCAGGGCTGATCTCCTTCAGAATGGACTGGTTGGATCTCCTTGCAGTCCAAGGGACTCTCAAGAGTCTTCTCCAACACCATAGTTCAAAAGCATCGATTCTTCGGCGCTCAGCTTTTTTCACAGTCCAACTCTCCGATCCACACGTAACTACTGGAAAAACCANCAGGAGAAATATCAATAACCTCAGATATGCAGATGACACCACTCTTATGGGACAAAGTGAAGAACTAAAGGTGAAGAGGAGAGTGAAAAAGTTGGCTTAAACTCAACATTCTAAAAAGTAAGGTCATTGCATCCAGTCCCATCACTTCATGCCAAATAGATGGGGAAACAATGGAAACAGTGACAGACTTGATATTCTTGGGCTCCAAAATCACTCCAGATGGTGACTGCAGGCATGAAATTAAAAGACACTTACTTCTTAGAAGAAAAGCTATGACCAAGCTAGACAGCGTATTAAAAAGCAGAGACAGTACTTTGCCAACAAAGGTCCATATAGTCAAAGCTATGGTTTTTTCGGTAGTCATGTACGGATGTGAGAGATGAACCATAAAGAAGGCTGAGTGCCAAAGAATTGATGCTTTTAAACTGTGGTGTTAGAGAAGACTCTTGAGAGTTCCTTGGACTGCAAAGAAATCAAACTAGTCAATCCTAAAGGAAATCAATCCTGAATCTTCATTGGAAGGACTGACTCTGAAGCTGAAGCTCCAACACTTTGGCCACCTGATGCAAAAATTGATTCATTGGAAAAGATCCTGATGGTTGATAAGATTGAGGTAGGAGGAAAAGGGGATGACAGAGGATGAGATGTTTGGATGACATCACCAACTCAATGCACATGAGTTTGAGCAAGCTCTGGGACATGGTGAAGGACAGGGAAGCCTGGCGTGCTGCAGTCCAAGGGGTCTCAAAGAGTCAGGCACGATTGAGCAACTGAACAACAACAATTTCCTTAACAATCACCTCACTCCACTACAAAGATCAATTAAATACTGAAGCTAGCTACAAACTGTAGAATCACCACCCCTATCAACTATTTTCAAATGTAATAAAAATTCACTCATCTCCGACTGTTAACTATTGATATGCCTAGAAGCAGGAACCTGAACCAGGCGACCTCTTGAGAAGACTTTGTTATCAAATTATGTCAAGGATTAAACGGCTAGCAGCCTGGAGGAATTTAAAATAAGTCCAACTCTAATCCTTAGGATGACATAGAGCCAGGTATGACTGTATTAATCAGCATGTGGCAAAAAATGCTTATGCCTGCTAATGAGATGACAGTAGCTATGTTGAGCAAACTGTCATGGTGAAAGCATCCCTGCCTGGCTCCTATGCCCTTGGGCACTTTCCAGTCACCAGGTAAACAGCAGCGGCTGAGCAGGACAGGCTTTAGAGATGGAATTCGTGAGCAGAAAATCTCTCTTAGACTATTACTTCTGCTCATTGAAACATTAATCCTGACAAACATACTAAAGGGGGAAATTCTAGTCTATACTAAAATAACATTAAAAATAAGGAACAGATTTTGTTGCCCCATAAGGACTCCTTACAATAGTCAAGAGAAAAAAATAATGCTCACGCCACCCCTTTCCTGTGGTGGTTTTGTAATTTACAAAGCTTAGGCTGAGAGCTTAAAATATTGCATATTAAATCTCGCTAAACATTAGGAATAATGTAATGGAAACAGAAGGCTGTATTTTTTATCTCCAATTTCCTTTCATAGAATACTGTCATCATTTTAGGGAGAAAGGGCAGAATAATCCTATAATGAAACTTACTTATTACATCATTTTATTTTCATAACAACCTTGTTCTCATTGCATTTTACACAAATGAGTGCTAAATAAAATGCTAGTTAAAATATATGTTTGCTTTAATATATAAACAGATGAAACATTCAATTCAATGAAGTAGGATGGAGCATTAACCTTTAGGGAGCAAGGGTTGCTGACTAAGGATTGATGGAGTGATTCTATGTTTTATCAAATCACTTAAGTCAAAATGGAGTGTAAGTTAATTGGCTATTTCAAAGCACTGTAAAGACAGTTTCATGGTTTAAAAAGCATCCGTTTCCATTACCATCGATGCAATAAGTGTAAAACCATTTTATACTATTTCTACATTCTTTTATTGTATAGAAAGGAAAATGCATTATATTATGTTAAGGTACATGGATTTTTTTCAACATTTCTTCTTTGTGAAAACTTGACTTATGGTAAATATCCCCCCACCCCCAAATAGCTCTGATGAATCAGATAAAATAATGCTGCTCTACTTTAATAATAGGGAAAATTTAAATGAAAAATACAAAATGCCAAAATTCTACTCGTGCATACACAAGAAAAACATAAAGAAAAATCATTTAACATATGTAAGAGAGAAGGCAAAGTGATTTCTTTTATTATCATAATTTTTATAATTCATCAAATAAGTAATATCAATAAGAAAAAGAAAAGGTACAGCACGAAAGGGCTTACAGTGAGAGTTAGTTCTCTTTCCCACACTTTCCTAGATCTTGGCCTTTCTTACTATAGTCAACTATCTCATGAGCTGTTTTATGTTTATAAATATATATATGTACATACATAAACATGTGCGTGTGTATTTTTCCAAGTTAAGAAATAATAAGTGGCTTTTTATACTTTTTTACTAAAAAATATATCTAGGGGATTATTCTAGTGTAGCATGAACATATATGCATGCAGGCACACATAGACACACATCATTTTTAATATTAATACCTGCATAGTATCCCCTCTGGGAGTGTACCACTATTTAGCCGTCTTTTGCTGACAGGCATTTAAATTGCTTTCAGTGTGTTCTTCTTATAAACAGTGACTGTAATAAGTCCAAGTAACTATGTCAAATCCACATGGAGAAATAAGTTCAGTCCTAGATGTAGAATTGCAGAATCAAAAGTTTATGGGCATTAGTTATTTTTACAAATATTAAAAATCTCCACACTGCTGAGGGAATTGGGGGGCACATATGAACAATTTACTACCTAGTTAGGTTGCACCAGTTTATACTCCTTCCAATAGTGAATGAGAAGACCAGTCTGTACTCTGTTCTCCAAAGCTGTGCAGCTACTGTGCATTTATTCAGGGATACAGAACACCTGCTCTGCCAGGTGCTGGAGCTATTTAAAAAAAAAAAATGATAGGGATAATGTCCCTGATACTCGAGTTCATGCGTTCCTCATATTATGTGAAAAAAGTCAACAGTTTCATTGATAAAATATTTTAGATAGTAAAAAGTAAAACAAAATTAAAGTAGACAAGAGGATAGAGTGTGGGTTGGGAGAACTTAGTTTCTCCTCTCTCTCAGCAGGGTGGTTAAGGAAGACATTTGGAGACAGTGACAATGGAGTAAAGTCTAAACGAGATGAGGAGACAGCAAGATTCAGAAAGGCCAGCTGAAAGAGGGAAAACAAGTAGAAAGGTCTGGAAGTTCCTTGCTGGATGTGTTCAATGGGGGGCAGGAAAACTAGTCAGTCTAGAGTAGAGGAGGGGAGCAGAGGGCAGAAATTTCACAGCTACTTAGGACTTCAAATAAATTCAGTTAAAAAGCAGCTGTCTTAAACTCTATTTCCATTCCATTTATATAAATCTAATTCTTTAGATAAGCATCCTGATTTTGTTTTTACTGTGATATCATTGTTATCATTTTTGATAGATGGTCTTGCCAGGGGTAAGAAGGAATACAAAATCATTTTTATCTGAGTGTACAAAGACAATTTAAAAGCATTGCTCCTATTATAATTAATGAGAATTAAAGATCTAAATGGCCCTGACTAAAGTACAGACAGTATCCCTGTATTTCTGAACTCAATACGACATATATATGCAAATTTTTATACATGTACTGACATTATGTAATTATGATAAACAACCTCATTATAATACAAGGAAAACTAACTAGGGTGCCGCCTTTAATTTTTAGCAACTCTCCAATTTCAAGTGAAAAAAAGGTCTTGTTTCAACTAAATTATTAATGTTGTAATAATCTGTCATTAGAATCAATACCTGCTTTATTATTCATAGTGCATAGAGAGCTAAAATGGGCCTTTTCTGAAATAAATTTAGTGCCTTGTCACAATACAATATGATTTTACAATACTGCTAATGTGCACAAAGCATTCAAATATAGAATATTGACATGTCAGAGATTTATGACAAATGTGAGGAGAAGATGCATCTAGGTTAAGCTTTTATGTCACTTGACTGAGATTAAAAAAAAATCAATACTATTCATAATGTATCTTTCACCCATGGTCTTAAACGAAAACCCTTATAAGCACAGAGGGATTTTGTTTATTTCTCATATTGGCTATACAAATACTCTAGAATTGAGGTTAATAGAGACAATAAATGAAAACCAATTAGTGGGAAAGTGAGCTAATTACATTTTGAGAATATATAATGACTTAGGACCAGGGAGCTAGATACATACTCATATGCTTTCCCTATTTTTATCTTTACCTTTATCTGAGGGTATGTTTAATGTTTGTGAAATGGAAGATGTGCAAGGCTGTAGGCAACAGTCACACTTCTCTACTCAACTTTGACTTTTGTGGATTTTACAACATGGAAAATATCCAGCAAATGCATTTTTATTTTACTTACTGTTTCCTAATTCTTTCAACACAACACGGTTTTTAGGTATATACTGAGCACATTGTTCAATTCCTGTAATTCTTTTCATCCCTAAAGATTAGTGTAGACCAAATGTTGGTATTCTATTACCCTTGTCAGTGAGTAGTTGAGAATAGACAAGTCCTGGTCAACGATATATAAGGAGAAACCTCTTAGGGGATTTTGCAAAAAGAATCTTTCTTTTTAAAAAGAAGACTCAGAAGAAAGAATGCTATTCTTATTTTCTTCTCTGGATTTTATCAAGAGATTCAGGAACTTCTAGAGTTATCTTGAAACCCTGGGGGAATTTAGCCCAGCTGACTTGGAAAGGATACAGTGCTGAGAGATGAAATAACTCCATTATTCTATGAAGTTGTCTTTAGATAAGTCTGGAGACTACCTTATCTTTGGGTTTAAGACAAATATCCAATTTTAAGTCATTTTGAGATGCAATTTTATATTGCAGCCAAAAAGTATCCTAACTGATGCTATCTATCAGTCATGATTAGAAATTAATTGAAGATTAATTATTTTTCATAGTTTCATTTATTCTTTGATGCAAAGAGACTGTAGTCTGCAACTGTATTATCATGGAATTAAAATGGCTAATGAATCTAATCATAAATAACTGAGCCCATTTTAGCTCAGAGAAAGGACAGTAGCCCTGTTTTATAAACTTGATCTATAGTTAAATATTTTTATGAAGAGTCTTTGTCTCTGAAAGGTTTTTAAGCATTACTATAATTTCATAAAACTCTTTCATTAATAGGTTGATCCTGAGCAATAGTTATCCATATGTACTTTCAATAAACACTTATTCAGTGAATAATGAGAGAGATAAACACATAAAATTGTGGCAAACACAGTAATAGAAATTATGCCCAAGATACTCTGATACCTTGAAAGATAGGCACTACCTAATCTAGCACAGATGAAGAGGAAACATCAAGAAAGGTTTCCCAGATAAAATTCTGCCTGAGCCGAATCTTGACAATGATTAGAGCTTGCCAGATGAGAGAAGGATATGATACGAGGATATAAGAAAAAGAAAACCAAATAGATCAATAAAGATAGAAAGGTATACATGTGAGAATTATGAGTCCAGGGAGTGGGACAAGAAGTGAAAACAGACAAGGCTGAAGGTAACAGTAGAATATAGTGGTTAAAAGCAAAGATTTTAGAATCACAGTGTTTTGAATGTCAATCTCTCATTCAAGCAACAATTGCCAAGTTTCAAACATATATCCATTTCTGTGACAGACAGTAAAAATCTTTGTCATCATGAAACATACATTCTAGAGAATGAGTAACAAAAAAAAAAAATGGAGATAAGCAGAAATGTGGGGGGAAAAAAAAGAACTGTCAGTATAACCAGTGTTATGAAGGAAACAAAAGGCTGAGGTAGAAATTAACAACAAATATCTATTTAAATAGGATGGATCATGGTGGATCTCCCTAAGGAGACGCCAGGCTGAACTTAAAAGGTGAAAAGGACTCAGCTTTATTAGGAATAAAAGCATGTTTCCAGTCATCGCAGAAGAACTGCTGGGTCTATGACACAGTCATAAACATTTCTCTCTCCCCAAAACCAAACCATTTTCCAAAAGGAATAGTAATCATGTCCTTGCTTTTCTTTATAAGTGTATCATCCAAGTGTGTATCCCAAATTGCTGCTGTTCACTGTTGTTTAGTCACTAAGTCATGTCCAGCTCTTTTGCAACCCCGTGAACTGAGGCCCCCAAGGCTCCTCTGTCCATGGGATTTCCCAGGCAAGAATACTGGAGAGGGCTGCCATTTCCTTCTCCAGGGACTCTTTCTGACCCAAGGGTCAAAATTGTGTCTCTTGCATTGCCAGGCAGATTCTTTACCACTGAGCAACCTAAACACTAAAGTTTAATTCTTCCCATTTCTCCTTTTTAGTTTACATAAGTTTTTTAATGTATAGTTTTATCCTCAATCTGTTGCTTTTTTTCTTACGTGTATCTATCAAAGAAACTTGGTTATTTAATCTGTAAAGCTACCCACCATATGATAAGAAATAATTTTATCAGTCTACTTTTGGATAGCTTTATTACTTTGGGCTTCCCTTATCGCTCAGCTGGTAAAGAATCCACCTGCAATGCAGGAAACCTGGGTTCGATCCCTGGGTTGGAAAGATCCCCTGTAGAAAGGAAAGGCTATCTACTCCAGTATGCTGGCCTGGAGAATTCCATGAACTGTATAGTCCATGGGGTCACAAAGAGTCAGACACGACTGAGCAACTTTCACTTTCACGTATTACTTATCTGCCCTTCTGTCCTTTTGGAAAGTTTAAAAATAATATCCCTCACAGGGCCCACTCCTAATTTCCGCAAGGAAAGATACCCTGTTAGCACACTCCCATTTTTGGGTTGGATACCTTATCTGTTTGGTGTATTGGGGAATAAACTTGGGGAGAATGGGCTCAACTTTTTTTCTTCCTTGTGAGAGTTGTCCATGCTAGTGCAAGCTTCTGCTTTTTCTGGGCCGCTACTGATAGGCAGCGGTTGTGCAGTACCAGTGCCCAGTGCTGGTGGTGGAAACGCCTGTCCCAATTCAGAACTGTTATGACTGCTTGTGTTAGAGGGCCCACCTCTGAAGAGCAGTGCTGATAACCACACGTGGCTAACCTGGAGTTTTGTCCTCCACTGGGCCTCACCAGTGATACAGGCAATATTTTGGTCCTATGGCATATCTTTGCTTTATTTCTTCAAATGTTCAAAACCCTGAGAAGACTGGTACCCTAATATCTAAACAAACATCTGTTCCTTTTATTTCCAGGATCACTGTAGAAACATGCAATGATGATTTTGGACTGTATTTTGTTTAAGTAATAAGCACATTTCTAACAAATTTAATTAAATTTAGACTTTGTGATCTGACTTATTTAACATTTAAAGTGAATTAAGGTTGCACACTATTTTTAAGTAATTCTTTGGTAAAATTAATTGCATAATTTGGTAAAATTAATTGGACCTTAGTTTCCTTTCATCGGATTTCTTTGCTGAAATACTCACAAGATTTTGTGAATGCAAATTAGATATTGAGAATAAACTTCCAAATGATCACACTGAGTTCAGGAAAGTAGCATGCATGTGTGGTTTGGGGAGGAAACTTGACATGTAGGAGGCACTGTGTGGATAAAACACACTATTTATGTATAATATCTCCACACCCTACACTTCTAGGTGGATGATGAACTCCACTGTGAGGTGACTATTCCATTCCAGCATTGATGTGTGGCAAATGTAAACATTTGGTCATTTTGCTTTCTAATATCTTTCCACAGTATGGTAATAATATGAGGCTTTATCCAAAATGTCTGTTATATTCACATATGTTGAACTTTAGCCAAATAAGTCTCTGTAATCCCATAAAATGAATTGGGAATAAATTTATCTTCATAGAAGACTTTTAACACATATTTTCTTTTGGAGTTTTAGATATTTACTTTAGGGTTTTATTCTCACAGATAGAGGTTTATTTTACTTTTATTAATGTAAAAAGTTTATATTAAAGTAAAAAGTTCTTTTAACTAAAGACTATAATCTGTTATTTCTTTACTTATATATAGCTTTTATAAAAACTGTCATTCATAAATTTGTAGGTAAGAAGAAATTACTTTATTTTTAACTGCATTTATTGAAAATCTATACTTCATAGTTGCAATATAATCCCCTTGCTGGTAATTATAATTTAGAAAGTTCAAGTCTAACTCTGTATATCATTGCTTCTGCCAAAAGAACTTTGGTAAATCTCTGCTCTTTTGACCTGAATATCTATAGTGTATCCTTACAAGTCTTTAGCAGCGTCACAGGTTAAAATCATGTGTCATCTTCATTTATAAATCTACTTCTCTACATCTTTGTTTTCATGTATGAATATTTTATTTAACAAAACCATGCTACTTTAATGAAAAAAGTCTTTTGGTCAGCATCATGTTCACTTCAGTAGTTAGAAAGGTAATCATATAAACAGTGTATATTTATCTGGTAGAAATAAAAAGACTATTAATTTGATCAATATGGATATTATTAAATAGAATGTGAATCAAGCAGGCACAACTATATAAGTGATTTTTCGGTGAAAAGAGTATTAGAAAGATGATTTAAGAGTCTTATTCACTGCAATTCTATTTTTAGATATGTCAATTGCATAACAGATATATTATCTCCATGTCAACCAGCTTTCATACTGCCCTTTGACCAGATAAAAACAAATGGTTTGCATGGCAACCAAGTTGTCAAGTGTAAATGATATGGATTCATAAACTATTGGACATTTTTAAGCCAATCTGAATTAACTACATTTTTACCTCAGTGTGAAAATAGGAACTAACACATTCTTTTCAAATGTCATCTGCAAAACTATAAGGATTAAAAGTAAAATATATAAATATATATTTAGATAAGACAAAGTGGATTTAAAAATAAATAACTATGGATATTATTCTGTATACATTACTGATGCCATCCACATGATCTTGTCTTTCAACCTTTTTTTTCTACAAGTAGAAAATTTTGCAATAGACAAATCCATAATTACAGTTGGAGATTTTAAATACTCATCTTTCCAACCCTGGTTTAGGAAGATCCCCTGGAGGAGGGCATGAAAACCCACTCCAGTATTCTTGCCTGAAGAAGCCCATGGACAGAGGAGCTTAGTGGGCTACAGTCCACAGGATCACAAAGTGTTGGACACAACTGAAGCTACATGCCACACACATACACACACACACACCCACACACACACACTCATACAATCTATGTTCTCTGACTAAATTGAATTAAAAATCAATAACATAAATATATCTGGAAAAGCCCCCCAAATTTAGAAATCATCCTTATCATTACCATTTTTCATCTGTGTCAAAGAAGGAATCAGTAGGAAAATAAAGAAATATTTAGAACTGAATAAATATAAGGAAATGAACATAAAATACAAAATATCAAAATCTGTAGAATGGTGTTGAAGCAACACTTCAGGGTAAATGTAAAGCCCTAATTGTCTATGTTAGGATGAAAGGGAAGTTTTCATATGAATGACCTCAACTTCAACATCAAGAAGCTTAAAAGAAAAAGAAAAAGCAAATGAGCCTTAAAATAAGTAGAAGAAATAAAATAAAGATCAGATCAATGATATAGAAAACAAAAGACAATTAGAAAAATATCAATAAAACCTAAATTTGATTTATTGAGAAAACAAACTGATAAACCTCTTACCAGGAAAAAAAGGAGAAAAGACATTACCAACACGAGAAATAAGAGAAGTAACATGACTTGTGACTATGTGAAAGCTTTTTGATCTTTTTAACTTTTTTTCCTGACATTTTTCTGCACTATCCCTGTAATATCAGTAGTCTGTCTCCTTTCGGCAACTCTCAACTAGGCTTCACTTCTGCATTTTTTTTCTTCCATTGAAAAAATCGGGTTGCTAGAAACTTTGATTTCATTTCTTTTCATTATCTTCCCATTTTCTTTCTTGAATATTGTTTTTGTGCTTTGAAGTCTTGTTTTGTATAAAAAATTGCTTTCTCTTCTGTCTCTGCACTCCTCCAAAGGCAGTTTACTTCTGCAAATATGGCTATAACTGCGTTGCTCCCTTTAGTATCTCTTTCTCTGCTTCTAAGGATTTTGTGATAAATTCTGGTTGGGAAAAACTTCAATCCCCATTAGTTTAAATAAGAGAAGAGTGACTTTGCCCTAGAGTGCCACTTAATTTAGGCTTTGTCTAAATTCTACAGTAAAGAGTAGATATCCTACCTTAGTATGTCCACTAACCTGTATTTAATCTTCACTGTATTGGATGACTCTTGCTCATGTGTTATGGTTTAGCATTGCTTGGACAATCTTAACTTCACTGAAAGTGGAGTTCAGGTTTCTGTTTTAGGCACTCCTTATTGCTACTGGGTAACTTTCTAGAAAAGAAATCATTTTAAAATTGAATCATTTTAAAATTTTAAAATGTCTTCTACTTTATGTTTTCTAATAAGAAATTTATGAAGAACACTAATGTTTTAAAAATAATATGATTTCCTTTGGAAGTATTAATTTAGTTTTAATCATTAAGAATTTAGAAATGAAAAAACTTTAAGTTTAATTCTTATTTCAAAGGAGATTTGGTGATACATTAAATATCACATTAGTAAATACAACTACAATATAGATAGTAAATATAATAAAATATAAATAGTACTGAGAACTGATTTTATCTTCATATCATTTATCACAGTTCAGTTCAGTCACTCAATCATTTTCGACTCTTTGCGACCCCATGAATCGCAGCATGCCAGGCCTCCCTGTCCATCACTAACTCCTGGAGTTTACTCAGACTCACCCATCAAGTCAGTGATGCCATCCAGCCATCTCATCCTCCGTCGTCCCCTTCTCCTCCTGCCCCCAATCCGTCCCAGCATCAGAGTCTTTTCCAATGAGTCAACTCTTTGCATGAGGTGGTCGAAGTACTGGAGCTTTAGCTTTAGCATCATTCCTCCCAAAGAAATCCCAGGGCTGATCTCCTTTAGAATGGACTCCTTGCAGTCCATGGGACTCTCAAGAGTCTTCTCCAACACCACAGTTCAAAAACAAGTATGTGGTATTAAATCATCTTATCAGAAAATGAACATATAGAAACATAGCTGTCTTAAATCTAAACATAACCCAAACAGAAGCAAAAACAAAGAGCACTTATTAGAGAAAGTATGAAATTTGAGACATCAAATTGCACTTCAGAAATGGATTCAGAATTTTATAACAAAGTATTTACATTCTAGAAAACTGAGAATATTTTTAATTAAAATCTTTGCCAAGTATTTTAAGTTTGTTTTGCCTTTTCCTGTTTGGAAATATTGAGGAGTTAATCCTATGGGTTTTCTGGCTTGATGACAGAAAGCTGAGAATGAACAACAGCTTTTAGAATTATATCTTTCCTACTTTAATCTCAGCTAGAATTGTCAAACCAAGCACCTTTTACTTTGAACTCCAGGAAATCCATTATCATATTCTTTTAATGGCACCCCACTCCAGTACTGTTGCTTGGAAAATCCCATGGATGGAGGAGTCTGGTAGGCTGCAGTCCATGGGGTCGCTAAGAGTCGGACACGACTGAGCACCTTCACTTTCACTTTTCACTTTCATGCATTGGAGAAGGAAATGGCACCCCACTCCAGTGTTCTTGCCTGGAGGATCCCAGGGACGGGGGAGCCTGGTGGGCTGCCACCTATGGGGTCCCACAGAGTCGGACACAACTGATGTGACTTAGCAGCATACTGGTAGTATTTTCTGTTTCAGTTATAACTCAACGAATGCTTTTAACTTCAAATAAGCTTCCAAGATATTTTTGACCTAAATAAATAGTTTTTAATAAAATGTTCCAAATTGCATAGTGAAGAATAAATTTTATAAATACAAATTACTTGGGGATATAAGATCATGTCAATTATTAACTACTGTAATAAAATCCTGGAAGCTTGAATGGTAAAGAATCTGCCTGCAATGCGGGAGACCTGGGTTCAATCCCTGGGCTGGGAAGATCCCCAGGGGAAGGGAACAACTGACTACCCAATCCAGTATTCTGGCCTGGAGAATTCCATGGACAGAGGTGCCTGGCAGGCTACAGTCCAAGGGGTCGTAAAGAATTGGACATGACTGAGCGACTTTCTTTTTTTACTTTTAACACTTACTAGAGTATTTGATTACATTATGTTTGTTCTTTCTGAATAATCAACAAATTTTAAAATATTTTAGTTTTAAATAAGGAATGCAAGCACAAGATACAAAATCCCAAAGACACGAAAGGGAATCAGTTCAACTCAACCTCTCAATCATTCCTTATCCCTATTTAAAGACAACCAACTACTTCCAATGTCTCCTATTGTGTCCAGAGCTGATCTATGTATATATAACTACACACACACACACACATATCTGTAAAACATAAATGGTAGAAATCTGTATGTTTTTCTGTACTTTACATTTCTATTCAACACTATGTTTTGAGAATTACTCCAGAACAAATGGAAGTACATCATTCTGCTGAGCAGCTGCAAACTATTGTATATATTGCATGAAAGTGCCATGACTCATATACTTAGTGCTCCACTGTTGTTCATTTAGATTATTTCTAATTCTTTGCTAGCAATATCATTGTTGGCACAGATATTCTTTTACATTTCACGTATATATTAGTAAATTTATAAGATAAACTCCTACAAGTGAAACTGCTGGGTAAGAGTAAATTCATTACAAATTTAGATAGGTGTTGTGAAATGCTTTTCAGAGAACTAAAAGATGTGTCAAATTTGATCCCCACACAATATTAGCATATAAGAGTGCTTATTTCCCCAAACTTTAACACATATATTTCAAATAGCCTTTTGTTAATCAAAAAGGTAAAACATATATATTTTTTTAAACTTCATTTTTTTTCTAATATAGAAAAAAAATACTGCTTTCAGTGCCCACTTCTTTTAAACATCAGTTGTATGAGCCAGGCCCACATCAGCCTGCAAGCGATCCAGCCAACAATTTATAAGTCCTTTCTTATTTTTCATTATCCTCATAGAATCTTTTACAGAATACACATACTTTAAAATGTACCTATGTGTATATATATTTTCTCATTCTTATTTTACAAAAATCATAGCATCCTATTTGTTTCTATCAATGTTTTGCTTTTCATGCATAATTATAACTCTAAGATAATTGGCCTAGTTTTAATTTATACTTTTCATTTGCTACATAAGATCTAAATTATTTACTCCTCCTCTACTGCTGAACATTTGTTTCCAAATTTTTACTTTTACAAATAATGAGTTCATGTATTTTTACATACTAAAACAATTTTATTACAGATTTGTAATAATTAACTTATACTGGTTCAGTTCAGTTCAGTCGCTCAGTCATGTCTGACTCTTTGCGACCCCATGAATCGCAGCATGCCAGGCCTCCCTGTCCATCACCAACTCCCAGAGTTCACTCAGACTCACATCCATCGAGTCAGTGATACCATCCAGCCATCTCTTCCTCTGTCATCCCCTTCTCCTCCTGCCCCCAGTCCCTCCCAACATCAGAGTCTTTTCCAAGGAGTCAACTCTTCGCATGAGGTGGCCAAAGTACTGGAGTTTCAGCTTCAGCATCATTCCTTCCAAAGAAATCCCAGGGCTGATCTCCTTCAGAATGGACTGGTATCCATGCCTTAATTGTCAGTTGCATTTAGCTAAATTATTTATCTATTTATTTTCTATATAAGATTTATCTTAATATCAGGCACCTCAGACTATATTCTAATTCCTAGTAACACAAGTCCCTCTCACTTTTTTCAAATATTTGACTTTTTGTGGGGGTATACATTATTCCAAATGTATCTTATAATTGTACATAGTTACTAAAATCTGATGGCTCAGAGATTAAAGCATCTGCCTGGAATGCGGAAGACCCAGGTTTGATTCCTGAGTCGGGAAGATCCCCTGGAGAAGGAAATGGCAAACCTACTCCAGTACTCTTGCCTGGAGAATCCCATGGAGAGAAGAGCCTGGTAGGCTACAGTCCATGGGGTCACAAAGAGTCGGACACGACTGAGCGACTTCACTTCACTTCACTTCACTTCACTTCACTTCACTTCACTAAAATCTGAAATGCTAGTAAGAATTACTATAAATTTACATTTTAATTTTCAAGGAGTTAAATCTTACATTGTGTCTTTCCATTAAAAAATTGGATAAGAATTTTTATTTGTTCAGATCTTGATTTATGTTCTACAATACATGTGATAGTTTTAATCAAAAAGGCCCCACAATCCTCTTATCAAATGTATCACAATAAATTGCATATTATAATATTACTACATATAAAACATTTAAAATTAATATTGGAGTCAGTTACCATTTCTTCTTCCTGGGATATTTCTGATCCACAGATTGAACCCACATCTCCTGAACTGGCAGGCAAATTCTTCTCCACTGAACCACCAGGGAAGCTCAATTTAAAGAATACAAATATAACTAATTTTCTTTTTATGATAAATAGATAATTACATTTATGGAATTTCCAAAATTATCATTCCTGAAAAACAAATCATTCATCTTTACTTCAGTTTGCAGTGAAATGTTTTTTGACTTCTCAGTATTTATTCACTATTTTCACATCTTTTTCAACCTTGTATGTGTATAAACATTGTTCCAAATTTTCAAAATCATGGACATGTCTCTTTATTACCAGAAAGATTTCCATAATTTCTTTGAATAGACCTGAAAATAGTCTAGATTTTCGATCTATATTGATATATTTCACAAAGTTAGACTTCTTTAATTTCTTCACTGATTTAACAAATATTTTGAACCTTTAATCTGTGCTCAGAATTATGCTAGGACTTGTGGATGATAAGATAAAAAGTTACATGGTCACTGACCTTGAAAAGCTCAAATCAAGTAGAATTTCTAAATTAACTTAACCACATCCCAAAGATCCAATTTGGAAGCATATGACAAACTAAAGGCAGTTAAAATGCTTTACAATGACAGTTTTCTTAGCACTGATAATAATATTGCTTTGATTACATTTCACATTAGATAGTGGGGAGAAAATGTTGGCCAAAAAACCTAATTCTTTAAAATCAAAAACCTTTATTTCCCACATTTCTAGAAAACAGATGCAATGAACATTCATCATCATTCTTCTTTTAAAATAAAGATAATTTAAAATGTTAATGTGTTCATTGAAGTTCTGAGGAGATAGGAGTTTTTAACTACTGGATTCAGTGTGCAGGAATAGCTGACCCTTCTCTCACTTCTTTTAAGTGCTGGTTGAGTGAATGGGAAGTGAGGAGACAAACAGGCAGCACCTGTCTGCCTGACAGTTAACTGTTGACAAAGGGGCAATGTCACTTCTTTTTTGTGTGTGTATTTTTTTTTTCCTCAAGTTATCATCATTTCTTTTCTTTTTTTTAATTTTTATTTTTTAGTTTGTTTTGCTTACAATACTGTATTCCTTTTGCTATACACTGAGATGAATCAGCGACCAGTGTATATGAGCTCCCAATCCCGACCCAACCTCCCCCCTCCCACCCCACACCATTTCTCTTGATCATCCCTGTGCATCAGTCCCAAGCATCCTGCATCCTGCATCAAACCTAGACCAGTGATTCGTTTACTTATTATATCATACATGTTACAATGCCACTCTCCCATATCATCCCACCCTCTCCCTCTCCCTCAGAGTCCAAAAGGCTGTTCTATACATCTCTGTCTCTTTTGCTGTCTTGTGTACAGGTTTGACATTACCATCTTTCTAAATTCCATATATGTGTTAGTANTTCAGGCTCTACTACAAAGCCACAGTCATCAAGAGAGTATGGTACTGGCACAAAGACAGAAACATAGATAAATAGAACAAAATAGAAAGCCCAGAGATAAATCCACACATTTATGGACACCTTATCTTCGACAAATGTCACTTCTTTTATCCTTTCCAGAAAATAGAGACAGTGGTGATGAATGTAACAGTCCAGCTCTTCATATAATGAATAATCATTGATCTAGATCTGCCCAGGTAGTTTAAGTTAGTGTTCATTGTATCAATACAATTATTAGTAGTGTTCAATTTTATTCTCAAAAGCATTCCTATTTGGACAATAAATTACACAGTCACCTCATTATTTTGTAGGTATATTAAGTTAAGTAATGAGATTATTCGTAGATTTTGTCATTTGCTACCAAGAGACTTTGAATAACTTTTCAAAGAAACAATACCTAAAAAGATCAAAAAGAGAAATTCTAAAAGTTAAATGTCTTCTAATTGTTGGCAGTCATTTAATAAGGAAGCATACAAAAACCAGGAAAATGCAGGAATCGAACTGGGGTCTCCTGCATTGCAGGCAATTCTTTACCGGCCGAGCTACCAGGGAACCCCCAATCCAATAACATGTCAGTTCAATTCACTCTTACCTTAAAAAAGAATTCTAGATTCCATGTAATCCACAGTGACAACACACATGAGAAGAGGTTAATGAGGGAAGGTGGAAGTTGCAAAAGTAAGTAAAAGTAAAATCAAAGGATCTACTCACTAAACCACTAATTTTTAGTCATAATAAAAACTACTTGAAAAACATTCATATTTGATCACTATCAGAGGAAAAGAAAATGACTCTTGTTAACAAATGTTATTACATGGAACCAACATTTCCTTTTAAATCAAAAGACTAGATATCAAGATTGACAACCAGTTCTATGTACTACAAATTAAAGGCCAAATCATTTACTCATGACTTCATTATTTTACTAAACTTTAGAATCTAGTATAAACTTTCTCCAGTCATTATTTCTTATAGGCAACCCTCAAAGGCTACTATATTTAACAGCTTTCAAGAGGCTATGTTGCATAAGGAATCACTGGAAAATCTCACTAAATTAAAACAACAAATGTTTATTTCTTCCTCAAGTTCCATATAAACTGCAGCTCAACTGTGGTTTTGCTCTAGGCCTGGAATCAGATATGTAATTTACCTATTGTTTCAAAGAAGAGCCAGAAGTTGAACTGCTGCTGCTGCTAAGTCGCTTCAGTTGTGTCTGACTCTGTGCGACCCCATAGATGGCAGCCCACCAGGCTCCCCCATCCCTGGGATTCTCCAGGCAAGAACACTGGAGTGGGTTGCCATTGCCTTCTCCAAGGCATGAAAGTGAAGTCAGTCAGTCATGTCCGACTTTTCGCGATCCCATGGACTGCAGCCTACCAGGCTCCTCTGTCTATGGGATTTTCCAGGCAGGAGTACTGGAGTGGGGTGCGAACTAAGTAGTCACTTTTAAAAATTTAAACTTTTAAAATTTAGAATTTGCTCAGGTTTTACTAATACCACATATGTCATATTCCACTGGCCAAAATAAATCACATACCTAAGCCTAATAGGGCTTCCCTAGTAGCTCAGTGGTAAATCTGCCTACCAAGCAGGAGATGCAGGTTAGATCCCTAGGTTGGAGTGATCCCCTGGAGAAGGAAATGGCAATCCATGAACAGAGAAATTTAACAGGTTACAGTCCATGGGGTCACAAGAGAGTCAGACATGCCTCAGTAACTAAACAAGCTTTATATCAACAAAGCAGAGACATATAACCCTACCACAAGCTGAAGGAAAAGAAATACTTCCCAACAATCATAAAATATATCACAGCCATGCTCAATCAGTGTTTCAGGATTTTTTTATGTCTTTTCAGTTTTTTTTTTTTTTGAATAGTCTTGCTAACCCATTTATTGCCAGATTCTCCCCCCTTCCAAGGATCAACTCAAATCAAGCAAATCCACAAGTCTTTTCCTAATGGTTGTGATTCACTTTGTTTTTACTTTGTCCACTCTTCTGTGCATTTATATTTATCTTATTTTGACATAAAAATATGTTTTGTATCATTATATGTTTGTTTCATGCCCTTATGCCTTGTTTTAAGGGCAAGGACCATACTCCCTTCTTTTTATTAATGTATGCACTTTTCACATATAAAATGCAATAGAAATATATGCTGACTCAATCATCCACTATTATTTTGCTACCTTCCATTTCAGAACTGGTTCTGAAGGGTAAAAGACCAGTGATCAAAGCTACATTTACACTATTTCAATAGTTTTGTTATTTACTTATTCAATAAATATTTATTTAAACATGTATCTGTAGCCTGTATAATCTCACATATGAAGGTGCTAATGATTCAACAATACTCTTTAAAGCTCTTGAGGAGTTTCATGGCACCATTAAAGTTAAAATATTTTCTATCATAACTGAGGTATAAAAAAACTAATCTAGAAATAATTATAGACAATATAGAGAGATGTATATATGTTCATACATACACTCTTTGTATGGTGTGCTTTGATTATGGTTGTCTATTAGAATCTATCTCTCCCTATGGAATATTTAGGATCTTTCAAACTTACATTAGAACATTTTGAAATCAACAAGTGTATGTTTCTCATCTACAAATAACAGTTTACTGTGTCTAACTTATTTTTATATCTCTAAGTCCATAAGAAATTTGCATTACTTTGTGAGTATGAACAACCATGAGAAAAATGGAGAAAAAAGTAGTGAATCAACTAATCAACACTGCTACCACTATAAAAAATATATTTCTTTCTCATAGAGGCAAAGTTTGAAAGTAGTTTAACAATGTGTGTTTGTGTGTGTGTGTGTGTGCGTGTGCGTGCACACATGTGTGTGTGTGTGATCCTATTTGCAAGCTCTTATCAGAGACTCTTGGACAAAAACTATTTGGAAGGAAGTCTGAGATTTAGGCACCGTGTTATAACAATACATTGTTCTCAGAGAAACAGAAGTTTTTAATAAGCGATGACCAATATTCTATTGCAAGTTGTGCCAAGAATTTTGTATTCCCTCAATAAAGGTTACTATAATATTACATTTGTAAACTGTTTACTTTAAAATTCTTTCCTTTAAGAACTCATGATTACTTGCTTTTTACATTTTGTAAAGACTGACTCTAAGTTAGAATTGTGATTTAGTTTCACCATGATCTCACAATATCTGCCTTGAACAGAGAAGTCCAAAGGCAAATTACTTTCTTAAAAGGTTTTCAGGATCTAACTACTACTCATATCTTCATCCACAATAAGTTACTACACCCAAAGCAACAACTTTAGGAAAATACCATGGTCAAATAACATGACAAAGATTTATAACAGGTTTATGAAATAATTGGTATACATAAAGATTCAGCAACCTTTAGTGAGTAAAATTTTTTTCCAGCTGATTGAAGTTATCATTGTAGGCCTATTGGTAAGAATATCTGGATTACATGCACAAAAATAAAAATAACATTTAAATAAAGCTGAAGGTCATTTTAAAGAAACTAGGATTAGCCCAATTTCACTAGCATTATCATTGGGAGCAAGACAGTGTGTATCCTGCTATGAGTACAGCTAAGAAGAACTCTATTCCTTTGCTGCTATATGCTTTCTTCTAACAGCTTCTTCATTATTCAGCCCATATTAAAGATCTTGAAGAAGACTGTCAATACTTAATTCCCATGAGAAATTATCAGTGTTTTTGATTTTCAAAACTCTATGATTGGTCCTAAAATCAGGAATGATGTTCACTAGTATCATGTTCAGATATGTGTATCTTTAATGTTGCTGGAATTAACACAAAGATGTTTCATGCTACTAAAGCCCCCAAAACAAATAATAAGACATTGCTAAGATCTATTACTTCAGTCAGTTAGGTTCAAACACTCAGTCATGTCTGACTCTTTGCCACCCCATGGACTGCAGCATGCCAGGCTTCCCTGTCCATCACCAACTCCTGGAGTTTACTTGAACTCATGTTTGTTGAGTCAGTGATGCCATCCAACCATTTCATCCTCTGAAGTCCCCTTCTCCTCGCACCTTCAATCTTTCCCAGCATCTGCATCTTTTCTAATGAGTTAGCTCTTCACATCATGTAGCCAAAGTATTGGAGTTTCAGCTTCAACATCAGTCCTTCCAATGAATATTCACGACTGATTACCTTTACAGTGGACTGGTTGGATCCTCTTGCAGCCCAGGGACTCTCAAGGGTCTTCTCCAACACCACAGTTCAAAAGCATCAACTCTTCAGTGCTCAGCTTTCTTTATAGTCTAACTCTCATATCCATACATGACTACTGGAAAANCAGCTTCAACATCAGTCCTTCCAATGAATATTCACGACTGATTACCTTTACAGTGGACTGGTTGGATCCTCTTGCAGCCCAGGGACTCTCAAGGGTCTTCTCCAACACCACAGTTCAAAAGCATCAACTCTTCAGTGCTCAGCTTTCTTTATAGTCTAACTCTCACAACCATACATGACTACTGGAAAAACCATAGCCTTGACCAGACGGACCTTTGTTGGCAAATTAATGTCTCCACTTTTTAATATACTGTCTAGGTTGGTCATAACTTTTCTTCCAAGGAGTAAGTGTCTTTTAATTTCATAGCTGCAGTCACCATCTGCAAAGATTTTGGAGCCCCCAAAAATAGTCTGCCACTGTTTCCACTGTTTCCCCATCTATTTGCCAAGAAGTGATGGGACCAGATGCCACGATCTTTGTTTTCTGAATGTTGAGCCAACTTTTTCACTCTCCTCTTTCACTTTCATCAAGAGGCTCTTTAGTTATTCTTCACTTTTTGCAATAAAGGTGGTGTCATCAGCATATCTGAGGTTATTGATATTTGGTAGCTGCTATATATTAGAATAATATTAATATCTATCTACTGCACAGCTGATGGTACTCTCTACAAGAGTTGGCCATGACTAGCAGCTAAATAACCACCACCACCATGAAGTACTACTTACTTGATTTAGTAATCTCTAAACAAGATTCAGTCAGAAAGCAACAGTTCGAACTAGACATGGAACAACAGACTATTTCCAAATAGAAAAAGGAGTACATCAAGGCTTTATATTATCACTCTGCTTATTTAACTTCTATGCAGAGTACATCATGAGAAATGCTGGGCTGGAAGAAGCACAAGCTGGAATCAAGATGCTGGGAGAAATATCAATAACCTCAGATATGCAGATGATACCACCCTTATGACAGAAAGTGAAGAATAACTAAAAAGCCTCTTGATGAAATGAAAGAGGAGAAAGAAAAAGTTGGCTTAAAGCTCAACATTCAGAAAACAAAGATCATGGCATCCAGTCCTATCACTTCATGGGAAATAGATG
>SJYA01001197.1:2154318-2179895 GCA_006410615.1 Neotragus moschatus
GAAATAAAGGAGAAAATATGCCAGAGGGTGATCAATGAAGTTTTTATCAAGTCTAACAATAATATCTATCCAATAAAAAAATGATTCTTGTGGCAACTGTACTTAATATCATTTCACTCCACCTTATATTTTCCTCTTCAATCACTATATTATTTACATAGGAATAACCTAACTGGGATGAGCTTTACAGCAGTTTTTATTTGTAACTTTGTCTTCTACAACAGGTCTCAAAACATTATTTCTCTTTTAGAAAAGCAAAAAAAAAAAAAAAAAAGCAAAAAAAAAAATAAATAAAAATAAAAAATAAAAAAAAGTCAGCTTGAAAAATACCAAAAAAAAAAATTATTTCTCTTTTAGTATTTTAAAGTTATTTTAAACAAACTTCAGTATTAGCTTTGAAATATAATCATATCCTATTTTTCATAAAGAATAAAACAACTTTATTAGACAAGGTTATTTTTCAAGAAAAGAGGTCTAGAAAATTGAAGATAATAATTCTGAGAAATAGAGTACAGGTTTTTAAAATTTATAACTTTGACCGAAAACATAACAGAAAATTCAAATTTATAGTCATATAGAGATAGCAAGGTGGAATCATTTATACACATGAAAAATATTAAAACACTGTCATACCCAAACAGACATTCATTTTTAATCTGAATAGTGTCTGAAATGGATGGAAGCCAGAAAGAGGAACTTCTATAATTTTTTCAGTACTTTTACCTCTCTTCTTCTATTATAAAAAGTATACGTATCCTGGGAATATTTCTTTTTGCTCTTAGTTTTCCTTTAATTTTGTTCTCTTTCTTATTTTCAAGAGCTTAAATATAATGCAATATAATTACTTTGAGTTAAGATGTTAAAATATAAATATCCTAAATAAATAGTTACAGCCATGGATGATAGTTTAATCATATCAATCAAGGTATATAATGCACTCTCTTTCCTTCTCTCTCTCTCACACACACATACAGGCATAAACACATAAATACACATTTAGGCACACATACACTATACATTCCCATAGTAGAATAAAGGCCTTTATATAAAATACTATCTTCATATAAGACCATATATACACATAGTAGATTCTATTAGAAAACTATTAAGTTCTAATGTGTTTAAAAGTGGTTACCAGAAATGGTTACTGAAGAAAACAATAAACAGCTGATAGAGAAGCAATAGCCAGAACAATCACTGGGTTGATCTCCCTTAACCTGTCCCAGTTGAGCTGTGGAGTGAACTACAACGTTAATTACCAAAAGGCTAACTATGAGTTAGGAAACCTTGAAAGGCTGAGCATTTCACCAAGGAGTTATTGATATAGAATACACAAGAAGAGTAAAACCAAGACGAAAACAATGTCACATATAACCAATATACTTTTCCACCAAAAGTAACAGAGGGTACATCCTGTCCTGAAAAGAATAGGACACAAATTTTAGGACTCAAAAACACAAACTTTCCCACGTGATCCCCAAAAAAGAATCATCAAAGTTTTAGAGAAACTATTTTTAAAAACACATGAAATGAAGGTACTAACTAAGCAAGGAATTCCCAGGTGAAGACACAAGTAAGAAAGGATATGAAATCTATATATGAGATTCAAGAAAGTGAAAGTGTTAGTCACTCAGTCGTGTCCAACTCTTTGCAACCCCATGGACCTTAGCCTACCAGGCTCCTCTGTCCATGGAATTCTCCAGGCAGGAATACTGGAGAAGGGTTGCCATTCCCTCCTCCAGGGGATCTTCCTGACCCAGGGATTGAACCTAGGTCCACTGCACTGCAGACAGATTCTTTACCATCTGAGCCACTAGGGAAGCTCTGAGATTCAAGAAGGCCCATCATAAATTTGGAATATTAAAATTTTTAATAGTATTTTTAAAAGATAATAATTAATAGCATACTAAAAATAGCTGAGGGGGAAAAATATACCTGGAATAACTACTAAGAGGAATAGAATACCTCAGAACACAGAGAAAAGGCAAAGGAATAAGCAGTTAAGAGGGGGAAAATGTCAATAGATTTGGAGAGTAGATCCATCTAACACTAATAAGTTGTGAATTCAGAATCTATTTCATAGAGATTCTAGAAAAAGAAACAAATTAAAGTGAAAGAAATAATAAAGTAAAATAGTAAAGTTCATGATTAAACAAATAAACTGACAAACTGACCTTAAAATTCATTTGGAAATACAGGGGACTCAGAATAATTTTGAAAAAGAAAATTTGTAAGTTCACACTTCCTGATTTCAAAATGTAACTGAAAAACTACAGTAATCAAGACAGTGTGGTAGTGGCATATAAACAGACATATAGATCATAAATCAATTGAAAACAATTAAATTGCAGAAATAAATTTTAATATGTATGATCATTGATTTTCAAGTAGGATGCCAAAACAATTCGAAGGCAGAAAGAATAATCTTTTAAGTAAGACTAGATATCTACGTGCAAAAGAATGAATACCTACTCCTCACACAACATATGAAAATTAATTCAGTGTGGATCACAAACCTAAAAGTAAGGGTTAAAGCTACAGATTAGCTCAAGAAAACAACAGCAAAAACCCAACCAATAAAACCAAACAAACAAACAACCACAAATGTTCAAAGGGTTTGAATAGATGGACGTTTCTACAAATAAGATAATCAAATGGCCAATAGGCACAGGAAAATCAAAACTAAAATAAGATATCACTTTACACTTACAAAAATGGCCAAAATAATTTTTTTCAACTAACACGTATTGTTTAGAATGTGGAGACCAGAAACCTCATACACTACTGATGAGAATGTAAAATGATAAAGCCACTGTGGAAAACATTTTGATGTGCCCNATCAAATGGCCAATAGGCACAGGAAAATCAAAACTAAAATAAGATATCACTTTACACTTACAAAAATGGCCAAAATAATTTTTTTCAACTAACACGTATTGTTTAGAATGTGGAGACCAGATACCTCATACACTACTGATGAGAATGTAAAATGATAAAGCCACTGTGGAAAACATTTTGATGTGCCCTCAAAAAATTAAATATTCAATTACCACATGACTCAGTAATCCCCACTGCTAGATATATACCAAAAGAACTGAAAACAGATGATTAAACAAAACCTTTTACATAAATGTTCACAGCAGCACTAGTCACAATAGCCTGAAGTAGAAACAAACCAAATGTGTATCAGTGAATGAACTGATAAACAAAGTATGGTAATATCTAAGCATAAGGATTCAATATACGGACTGATCCAGGAAAAACACCTGATCACAAATTGGCAGCAGCACATACAAGCTTTATTGGGTGATACTTTGACAGGCTTGCATGTGTGGGAAGTACTTCACAGCAGAAGTCTGCCAAGAGGCTATAGTATAAGGATAGCTATTGCTAAGAGGACGAAAGCACAGAAACTCCAAAGGAGAGAGGGAGTACAGAGATGACCTACATAAGTAGCTGATGTCAGTCAGAAGCACAATAAGAAGTCTCTAGGTCCAGGAACTATGAAGTGGGCAGCAGCTTGGGGCCTTACAACTATAAGGTGCTATCTTAGCAGTGAGTAACTGTTTTCAGCGAGGTCTTATGTAGTTTGCAAAACAAGCAGGCTCTTGGGTGAAAACCTGCTTCTTTGGGCTATTTTTTAAATGAATAGATATGCAAAATTTTGAGTTTGGTTCTGGCAGGCTTCTTAGCTATCAGATCTCAGCTTATAAGAAAGAAATAAACACTCTAGTGTCTATTTTTTACAGGATATGCTGGGCTTATTTATATAACACCATACAATGGAATATTATTCACTCATAAAGGAATGAAGCAATAATGTATGCTACAACATGGCTGAACCTTGCAAATTATTCTATGAGAAAGAAATTAGACACAAATGCTTCGTACTATATTATTCCAATAATACAAAATATCCAGAGTGATAAATCATAGAGATAGAAAGCAGATTTATGGTTAGTGGAGGGAGAAGGAAATAGGGAGTTATTGTTTAATGTGTATGGGGTTCTCATTTGTGATGATAAAAAAAGTTCTTTAACAAGACAGTAGTGATAGAGAGAATGGGGCTGGGGTTAGGCTGCTGGCATTGAGCCTGAGTTTCTCTTGAATCAGAGATCTCCATTGTGTTCTTGTGCACTGGCTTTTGGAACTCAAATAAAGGCCCTTTCATTTCAGGTGAAATTCCTCTTGATAGATTGGACCTAGCCTGGTCTTTGGAGAGAGATCAAGCCCTGAGCCTTTGGAGTGGGGGCACTGACTTCAAGACCCTACACTATCAGAAAACTAACCCTGGGGACTATCAAATAGTGAGAACTCACATAAAGGAAACCACTTTAATACAAGATCAGGCATCACCCAACCACCAGTAGCATCCTGTGCAGGACACCTCATCTAAACAAACAAACAAAACAAAAATACAAANTTTCTGAATGTTGAGCTTTAAGCCAACTTTTTCACTCTCCACTTTCACTTTCATCAAGAGGCTTTTCAGTTCCTTTTCACTTTCTGCCACAAGGGTGGTGTCATCTGCATATCTGAGGTTATTGATATTTCTCCCAGCAATCTTGATTCCAGCTTGTGATTCTTCCAGTGCAGCGTTTCTCATGATGTACTCTGCATATAAGTTAAATAAGCAGGGTAACTATATACAGCCTTGATATACTCCTCTTCCTATTTGGAACCAGTCTTACTCACCCATAAAAAGGAATGCACTCAAGTCAGTTCTGATGAGGGGGATGAACCTAGAGCCTCTTATACAGAGTGAAGTAAGTCAGAAAGAGAAAGATAAATATCATATATAACCCATATATATGGAATCTAGAAAAAATTGTACTGAAGAATTTATTTTCAGGCCAACAATAGAGAAAGAGAGTAGAGAATAGACTTATGGATATGAGGAGAGCAAAGGAGAGGGTGAGATGTATGGAAAGAGTAACAGGGAAACTTACATTACCATATGTAAATAGATAGCCAACGGAAATTTGCTGTATGGCTCAGGAAACGCAAACAGGGGCTCTGTATCAATCTGGAGCAGTGGGATGGGGCAGGAGATGGGAGGGAGGTTCAAGAGGGAGGGGATATGTATCCCCTGTAGTTGATTCATGTTGAGGTTTGACAGAAAACAACAAAATTCTGTAAAGCAATTATCCTTCAATAAAAAACTAAGCTAAAATAAAAAGCTAGTAGTGTTAGTTGTACAACATTGTAAAGGTAATTAATGCCATCAAATTGCACACTTTTATGTTCCCTTCATTGGCAAGGAGATTCTTCACCACAGTGCCACCTGGGAAGCCCATTCTGCTCTTACCAACAGCTGTAAAAGCATTATTTTCTTGCTTCCCTTGTAGGNGCTAAAAAAAAAAAGCTAGTAGTGTTAGTTGTACAACATTGTAAAGGTAATTAATGCCATCAAATTGCACACTTTTATGTTCCCTTCATTGGCAAGGAGATTCTTCACCACAGTGCCACCTGGGAAGCCCATTCTGCTCTTACCAACAGCTGTAAAAGCATTATTTTCTTGCTTCCCTTGTAGGTAGAATTCACCATGTGAGACATTTTTGGCCAGTGAGGTAAGACAATGTGGAGTTCACATTCCCGCCGTGAATAGATCAAAAACACATCTACATGTGGAACAATTCTCACTGAAAACAAACTAGAAACTGGCAAAAAGAACTGTGCAAACAAAGGATTGTAAGAAAGATACAAATTTAATCAGGTAGGAAGGGAAGAAAAACAATCCAGTTGGGACCTATGCCCTCAGAAAGAGATTCAGAGGAAATGAGAGATTATGTGGTAGACAGCAGACCTAGGGTCAAACCACAGATTGGATACCTCAGTCCTAGGGTTCTTCATGAGAGAGAGAAGCCCCTTGGCTGATTAGAGAACTGCCTAGACAAAGAGAAAGACAGTGGGAAGCCTGGACTCTGCTCTCCTGAGGAGCATGTATGCACAAGTACTTGTTTGCAAAACAGAGAGAGGCCAACTATAGATGGCACAGATTTCTCACAACTGCCTCACTTGCATGCCCCAGTCCAAGCTGAGCAAACGACCCAGTATTGATCATTCATATCACAACATGGCACTGGATCTGAAGCTGCCAATAAGGGAAAGGACTTGACCATGGAACACAGAGATGACCCAGTCCCTGGGCAGAGCCTGGTGTGGCTGGTGGTGTCCGTTGCTGTTTCTTAATCAGGGGATGGGTCTTCTGGAGTCCCTAGTGGTAAAGAATCCACTTGTCATGCAGGAGATATGTGCTTGATCCCTGGGTCAGGAAGATCCCCCGGAGAAGCAAACGGCAACCCACTCCAGTAGTCTTGCTTGAGAAATTCTATGCACCAAGAAGCCTGGTTGGCTACAGTCCATGAGGTTGCAAAGGAGTCAGACATAACTTAGCAACTAAACAACAGCTCAGGGAATGCCTCAGAAGCAGCCTACATCTTTGACAAAAGTTGGTCCACCAAAATTCATCCTTCATGCCGAGTCCACAGAGGCTCCACAACCCTGAGGGGTGGCTCAACAATTGTGTACAGTGAGAGACTGAGGCTGGGTCAGTGATCAGCTGAGAGGAACAAAACGGACTTGCATCTGAGGCTGCATCTCAGCAGAGTGATGAAATCAAGTGCAGGCAATGCACAGCCAGCCCACAAGAGACAGCTTTGACCTCTATCTGCAACTGAGAGCCCACAGGGACCCCTTGCTTCAGCACCGCCCCACTATTAGTGGGGATATAAGCTGGTGCTGCCCTATGGAAAACAATATAGAGTTTCTTCAAAACTCTAAAAATAAAACTACCCTATGATCTAACAATTCCCCTCCTGGGTATATATCCAAAGAGAATTAATACACTAATTTTAATATATATATGCACTCCAGTGTTCATAGCAACCTTATATACAGTTCAGTTCAGTTCAGTTGCTCAGTCGTGTCCAACTCTTTGCGACCCCACAGACTGCAGCACGCCAGGCCTCCCTGTCAATCACCGACTCCCGGAGTTCACTCAAACTCATTGAGTGAAGTGATGAGTCAGTTCATTGAGTCAGTGATGCCATCTAACCATCTCATCTTCTGTTGTCCCCTTCTCCTCCTGTCTTCAATCTTTCCCAACATCAGGGTCTTTTCAAACGAGTCAAGACATGAAACCAACCCAAATAATATTCCATAGTGTGAGTATACACATATACAATAGAACATACTCAGACATAAAAAAAGAATGAAACTCTACAATTTGCAGCAATGTAGAAAGACCTAGAATATATACTGCTTTGTGAAATATTAATAATTCATACAGCAAAAGGCAAATACTATATAATATCACTTCCATATGGAATTAAAGTATAAGACAAACAAGTATGTATAGCAAAAAAGAAACAGTCTCAACAGATATAGAAAACAAACTAATGATTACCAGTGGAGAAAGGGAAATGGAGAGAGTGGCACATTAGGGGTACAGGATTAAGAAATATAAGCTGCTATATATAAAATAGACAAGCAATAAGGATATATTGTATAGCACAAGGAATTATTGCTGTTACCTTTTAATGAAGTACAATCTTTAAAAATACTGAATCACTATGCTCTACACCTGTAACAAATGTAATGTTGTAAATTAACCATATTTAAAAAGAAGTAAAAATTAATGAATAAAATTTAAATACACAGAAAGAAAGGAAATATTCATAAGTTTCTTGAATATCTGGCTGTGGGTACCAAATTCTCTGACCCAGCCTGTAGTGTAGGTCTGGTCTGTCGTTTGTTTCTTTTAGATCTTTTCTTTTCAGAGCTACTCACCCCACCTAAAGGTCAGAGTCACAATTAAATTCTAGCCTAGTTTCTAACAAGCCATAAGGCCCTGGGCAAATACCCTCTGTGACCTTCAATTTCTTTATCCTTAAGGCAGAAAAAAAAAGTGAGACTTTACAGTGCTGCTTATCGGGATTAAAGAAGGTGATGAGAACATAAGGGCAATATCTACTTGTAAATTGCAAAGTAGGTCTAAATTAGTCTTCCAGGGGAGATTCTCCCAAACCTTTAGGAGTTAAGTCACCAGAATGTTTATTCAAGACCCCTTAAGATTAGCATCTGTAGAAAGAAGCAAGATACACAGAGGAAGAAAGAAGCTTAATTGTGAATGGATGCAGACCCAAGATGGGCTTCCCTCGTGGCTCAGATGGTAAAGAATCGGCCTGCAACGCAGGAGACCTGGGTTTGATCCCTGGGTTCAATCCCTGGGTTGGGAAGTTCTCCTGGAGAAGGAAATAGCAACCCACTCCAGTATTCTTTCCTGGGTAATCCCATGGACAGAGGAGCCCAGTGGGCTACAGTCCACAGTGTGGCAGAGTTGGACACAACTGAAGTGACTTAGCAAGTAGGCAGACCCAGGACAGCCTCAGTCTGCCGTGCAGTCAGGTCTGAAACTAGAATGGACCTTCAGGATTGTCCCAAGTGGGACTAACATAGCCAGGCTTTTTATCCCCTCTGTTATGAACCCACCATTTGTATCCTCCCCAAATTCATTTTTGAAGTCCTAACCTCCATGGTGATGGCATTTGGAGGTGAGACTTTGAGAAGTTATTAGATTGAGATGTGATTATGAGGGTACGGCCCCAAGATGGGATTAGTGTGTACTTATAAGAAGAACAAAAGACCAGAGATCTCTCTCTTCCCACCATGTGAGGTACAACAAGAAGGCATCCGTCTCCAAGTCAAGAAAAGAGCTCTTATCAAGAACTTGACAGTACTAGCACCTGACCTTGGACTTCCAGCTTCCAGAAGTTTGAGAAAATACATGTCTGTTGCTTAAGCTCACATGCACACAACAAAAGAATTAATATAAGAAAGAACATGGAATACAAATTGTGACTGCAACTGAAAATTAAGAAAATGTGAATGAAGAAAGAAATATGGATTGAACGCTTGGTAGAACATATTTGGCAAAATTTAAATAGCATAGAATTATTTTACCCTCTAGGGCCTCCCTGGTGGCTCAAATGTTAAAGAATCCACATGTAATGCAGGAAACCTTGGTTCAATCCCTGGGTCAGGAAGATCCCCTGGAGAAGGGAATGGCTACTGTGAAAATAAAGTATCTCTTGCCCTATCAATAAATAAGAAATGTCACAGCCATCAGCAATTTATGGCCTCCAAATGTGAATGAAGGCTCCGGAAACTTTTAATCTATCAGATGCTGCCAACCCCCACGGTGACTGCTGAGGATCTGGGGGAATGCAAGAAGCAAGGTGAATAAGGAAGCAAGATTGACCCCAGATAGCTGAGGTGCATATGAAAGGAATGAATTCAGTGAGCCTAGAGGCTTGTATTTTGCCATATATAGAATGCTATCCTCCTTAACTTTCCATCCATAGAATGCTACATTCCTAAAGAATGCATCTTTCCATACATAGAATGCTGATGTTTGATGTTCAGACTGCCTGCTCCCTTTATTGCAAACTTGTAAGTAGCCTGAGAGGCCTGCCTCACTGCAGTCCATGAGGTGGCGAAGAGTCAGACACGACTGGGTGACTGAAGGATAACAATAAATACAGCCTGACTTCCCCTCCTGCCTCCTTGGAGCAGTTTTCTCAGAGCTACTGAGATGCTGTCTCCTAGGCTCAGAGTCCTAAATATTCCCACCAAATAAAATAACCCTCTGCTTTCAGATTATGACTATATTTCTTAGTTGACACTACTCACTGCAGTATTCTTGCCTGGAGAATTCCATAGACAGAGGAGCCTGGTGGGCTACAGACCATGGGATCAAAAAGAGTTGGACACAACTAAGCAACTAACACACACACAATTTTACCTTCTACATGGCTTAAAGCACAGTTATTCAACTTTCATATAATATTATAAATTTACTGTATTGGTTATAAAGATGAAAATGTGGTATTATTTCAAAACAGAACTTAATATTATAAAGCGTAATGATTTTTAAAATAGCAATAAAGTTTTAAAAAAGTGAATGTAGAAAGACAGAGAAGAGGTTTAAAAATAGTTAAATATTCTAATTCTCTCATTTTTCACAGCAGAGAAGTTCATAAATACTTTTGATAAGTCAAGCACTAAGCTATGACTGAATAAAATATAAATCACTAGAGGAAAGTAAAGTTAAATAAATAAGTCAAACATTAGAGAATGAAGAAAATATAGTAAGTTATGTGAGTTAAATTCCTTATGCTTTCCAAAAAAGAAGCAATATTTATTTTCCAAAACAGATAATTTAGAAATAGAGTAAATATATGAGTAATATAAAGGGAGCAAACTGAGTAAGCATATAAATCATATGTAACTATATATAACATGCATAAATTAAAAAAGTATAAATACATTGTATAAAGCAAACAATGGTAGGCAGAGAACCAAAAGGAGAAGCTGTTGTGCTGTTTACCTAAAGGGAATAGAGATTAGTCATAAGGTGATTTCTGCTTCATATTTTGCTTTCTTAAAAAACAAACTTTTATCATGTACATCATTTTATGAAATTAAAACCAATTAATGAAGTATATAATTTGGGTAAGGAAAAACTCCAGTTCTGCTTTACCTGAACCATAATGGGACAGACTCATGATATCACCATTTATTTTGCCATAAATAGGCAGTAGAGTAAATACAAATGTATGGAAAATATTGCTAGGTAGTCAATGTTTTCAGTATGCCCAAAGTTCATTCCTTAGAAACACTGTTTCTGAACCTGAAATATATTGTGCAAATGATTCTAAATTTTTCCTGTACTCATCATATTTCAACTTATTTTTAAAAATCTATATGGTAGTTTACAGGGACATGGTTAAAAATATTTAATGTTAAATATCCTCACATTGATGCATTTTAAACCCTGCATTTTGTTTTAAGAGGGCCTTTGCAGCTCATATATCTTTCCTTTTTTTGCATGCTACTAAGGTTTATTCTTGATTCTTTTATGCATTTGGTTTTACAAGCAAACTGAAACACAAGTGAAGCCTCAGAAGCCCCACACCCAAGTGCAATACTTGAAGAAAAAAATGACGAAGAAAAACATCCAGACTTACAAAGAACAAGAAGCAGAACAAAACAAACTCAAGGAACAACAAGCAAACAAAAGACCTTTTGGATTTAGATGGTGTTATCTTCATGGATGACAGAAGTAAAACCAAGAGTAGGCCAAACTAGACATGAAACTTAAGACAAGTTCTGATAGAGAGTGATGAAATAATGAGCTAAAAATAATGCACATGATTTATAAGGTCAACAGAGACAATCATAAATTAAAAAATCAGCAGTAAATATTAAAATATAATTAATTGAAGACTAAAACCAAGAAATAGAAGTTAATGCTCTTATGAAGGGGAAAAGAACTGTGGCTATAGGGATGAGGAATCAAGAGTTACGGAAAGATTTTTGTCCTGATGCTGAGTCCAGGGCATTACTATCAGTTGAAGAATTATAGGGAACAGTAAACAAAAATTCAACATTGTTTATCAAATCTACATACATTAATAGCTTTAATTCCATATGTGAAAATGTAATCTTTATTGTGAAAAGAAAATTTCATAATAATCCCTTGATATTTAGTATAAATTATTATAGTCTTTAATATATAAGACTATAGGACACTAAAGATTTCAAGGCAAGATTCAAACAGTATTACCGAAACACCTAGAAAATATGCTATTTTAAAATATTCCTGTTGTTACTGTGTCACTGTGTTCTTGAATTTATGGTTCAAGAGTAAAACTGAGCTCTATGATAATTAATTCTGACAGTTTTATACTGAAACAGAAAGATTATAATGCTGAACACTAATATAAATGTTGACATTTAACAAAATGCTATACAAGAAAATTTTATTATACTACAGTGGCTACTTACCCATTGATTTCTTAATAGCCTAAAAGAATAAATGGACCTAACAAAAGTTCCTAAATTACTCTTGAAGAACAGCTCCACAGATATATTTTCCCTTTAAAGATGGTGAAATTTCTCAACTACTATTCTTTCCTTCCCATGGATCATGAAAAATCATCAATACAAATTTCTCAAGCCCTTAATCCTTGGGTCAAAAGGAAGTGAACAGACTCTTGAGGTCATTATTACTTGCACATTGTTAGGTTCAAAATATATTCAGAATATGAACAGAGTTTACCTCAGATAAAAGAGAATATAATGTATCTATTGAGTCCATAAATTTAAAAATGCTTCAGTCATTTAAAAGCCAACATTGGATTTAAATGTATTATTTTTCATACTTAGAATAAAAATCTAATCAAAAAACATTTACATTTATGTTTATAAATTTAATAATGCCAAAATGACTCCTTACTTTCATAGAGATGCTATGAAATTTCCTTGGCATGTAGTCCTGTTTATTAACTGTAAACATTAAGTCTATAGTAAATAATCCATTTTTGCAGTTATTTTTAAAAGGCATCCTGATAAAGCCTAAAAGAATTATGTTTCCTGTATCTTTCACTGGGATAAAATATGCAATTAAAATGACCACTAAACAGTAATAACATCTTTATAAAGATGACTTGATAAGAAAGTCAGGTCAAGAACACTAGCTAGAAGAACATTCCATTTGCTTTTGCCAGCTTCCTTTTCAGACACTCCTTGCCACAAAAAGACAATGGATGAAAGAGATGAAGGGGAACAAAGATTCTTTGTAAATATTGGTGCTTAACTCTGTGAAGCAGATGACTACTCACCCTGAGTACTCTGCAATCTTCTTGTTCAACACTCTGCCTCTTATAACCTTGTCAGGTTGTAAAATTGAAAGATTCTCCAGGGTTGCTCTGAACAGAAGTTTCTATGCTCTTTTGTCCACACTGAATGCTGTGCCAGTATTACTTTGCTATCTCTTCACTTTAGTTTATCATTTTCCCTCTTTCCTTAAAATCCTACATTATAGGTTGGGGGAAAATATCTGTGCTATCATTTTCATACTTTCCAAAATAGTAAAAGCCATAGTTTGTCATGATCCTAATATTAATATTTTCTTAATGTACCACATCCAAGACACCTTTAGCCTTTAAAAATATGCTTTTAAAAATATGCTTTTAAAAAGGAAATCAACATGATTAACATGGTGTTATGTCTGGGGAGGGGAAGTGTTGTAGCATTCTTATCCCAATTCATTTTTTAAACAATTGAGCTACCTTTCATATAGTTTTGTTTCTGTAGGTGACAATTAAACAAATTTAGTTCTCCCATATTGTTCTTGGTACTGATGCTGGTTTCAACTGTTGTGAAATCAGTGTTGATTGTGAATAAGTTACTCATAATACAGCTTCTCATGAAGTGTGGACGTGACATGAATAATAAATATCCAGCTCTTTAATAGGGTTATCTCAGACTCATCATAAAACCCTACATTGTCTCTATAATCCTGCGGAGGTTTACCGAAGTCAAATTAAGACACATAAAAACACATTCTTCAAGTGTGATTCACAATCCTTAGGAAACGACTATAATTGATTTACAACAAACCAGCTGTACTGAGAACTCAGCAGCCCCAGGTGATTCTGACAGTTGTGCTTGAGTAAATCTGTGTGCAAAACACACTATTCTGGAATTGTTTACTGCCAGATTGTTAAATCCGAAGATGAAACACGTGGTTAATGGGGAACGTTTAGCAAAAAGGACTAGAAAATGATGCTGCTTAGGTAAACATTCATTTAAACACATTAGTAAAAATGTCAGGCACATTAAAAACTTATATAAAGAATTTATAAAGCTACTGTGTATTTCTAAAATCTTTTTTCTCTCCTTTGGTAGATCCTGCTTTGTTTAAGCTTTCTTGTTTTTTATAAAATTCTGGCATACACAGTGTACTGTATCTGAAAATGATAAAGTGTGCCTCTTTGGTACGCCCTTGTCAATTACATGTGCCTTGTTTCATTAGCTACAGCTAATTATTAACCATAGTGTTTGAGGCTATGAATTTAAATTGAGTAAAATGAGTGGTCATTTTTTATGATTTCCTTCTAGTCATTTCAGATTCATCAGACTATTTTTATCACATGTGAAAATACTATAAGTATAATAACCCAAATCTTTCACCACCTTGTTCAGCAGTTGAATAAGAATGCGTATTAAGAATGACAGAGATAGATGGGATTAACTCCATTTTTTTGCTTGACAGCTTTTGCCCACAACATATGTTCAGTGCTATCAGGGTTATTAGAGAGAACACAAACTAATCAGGTGGACAGATTCACAAACAGTGCCCAGAACACATGGTGGCCTCCCAGTGTGAACAAGGAACATCCGAATCAATTGCAAACATGGTCAAATAATATGAGGATTTGTCATTTTGACTGTGATCCTTAAAATCATGATTAGAATAACTGTGCTGTCTATGAAGCTTCTGAATTGGAAGTTAAGGTACTGGGACATGACCTTACTTACTGTTGTGTTATTGAAAGGGAGAAAAATAACAGGCTCTGTAGGTTCTGATATTGATTCAACCACCTAATGTGCTTTACCTTGAAAAATAATTTGTGGTTCAGTTTTATTCTTCAAGCTAAATTTCTTAAGGAGAATTATTATCAGACAGCCATTTTGTTCAAAAGTTTAAAATTTGCAAAGAATGGAAAAATTATAGTATGTTGAATTAAATGAAGGAATTTAAGGATTATAAGGAGAGTGTTGCTGGAATAAAAACCCTCAGAATTGTGATATTTCCAAGTAAACAGACCCATCAAGAAACTAGAGTTAACTGTAAGGGCAACAGTCACATAGAAAACCATCTGGGCTCAGCATTTATTCCACTAACTTTCCTCAGTTTTAAAAAAAAAAAAAAAGGGAGAGATTTCTCTATTAAACTGTGTATTATTGGGTTTGTGACTTTCTGTCACATTATTTTTTCCTCCACTGAGTCTTCTTCCTTCAATCAGTGTATCATACTCAAGATTAGAGATAAAGATTCAGTTCAGTTCAGTCGCTCCGTCGTGTCTGACTCTTTGCGACCCCATGGACTGCAGCACAACAGGCTTCCCTGTCCATCACCAAATCCTGGAGCTTGTTCAAACTCATGACCATCAAGTCAGTGATGCCACCCAAAACCATCTCATCCTCTGAAGTCCCCTTCTCCTCCCACCTTCAAACTTTCCCAGCACCTGGGTCTTTTCAAATGAGTCAGTTCTTGGCATCAGGTGGCCAAAGTATTGGAGTTTCAGCTTCAACATCAGTCCTTCCAATGAACACCCAGGGCTGATCTCCTTCAGAATGGACTGGTTGGATCTCTTTGCAATCCAAGGGACTCTTAAGAGTCTTCTCCAAAACCACAGTTCAAAATATCAATTCTTTGGTGCTCAGCTTTCCTCACAGTCCAACTCTCACATCCATACATGACTACTAGAAAAACCATAGCTTTAACTAGAAAGACTTTTGTGAACAAAGTAATGTCTCTGCTTTTCGATATGCTACCTAGACTGGTCATACTCTTGCCTGGAAAATCCCATGGACGGAGGAGCCTGGTAGGCTGCAGTCCATGGAGTCACTAAGAGTCGGACACAAATGAGCGACTTCACTTTCACTTTTCACTTTCATGCCTTGGAGAAGGAAATGGCAACCCACTCCAGTGTTCTTGCCTGGAGAATCCCAGGGATGGGGTTACACAGAGTTGGATACAACTGAAATGACTTAGCAGACTGGTCATAGATTGTCTTCCAAGGAGCAAGCATTTTTTAATGTCATTGCTGCAGTCACCATCTGCAGTGATTTTGGAGCCCAAAAAATAAAGTCTGACACTGTTTCCACTGTTTCCCCATCTATATGCCATGAAGCGATGGGACTGGATGCCATGGTCTTTGATTTCTGAATGTTGAGTTTTAAGCCAACTTTTTCATTCTCCTCTTTCACTTTCATCAAGAGGATCTTTAGTTCCTCTTCACTTTCTGCCATAAGGGTGGTATCATCTGCATATCTGAGGTTATTGATATTTCTCCTGGAAACCTTTATTCCAGCTTGTGCTTCATCCAGCCTGGCATTTCGCATGATATACTCTGCATATAAGTTAAATAAGCAGTCTTGACGTAGTCCTTTATGGATTTGGAACCAGTCCATTGTTCCCATGTCCAGTCTAACTGTTGTTTCTTGACCTGCATACAGATTTCTCAGGGGGCAGGTCAGGTGGTCTGGTATTACCATCTCTTTCAGAATTTTCCACATTTTGCTGTGATCCACACAGTCAAAGGCTTTGGTATAGTCAGTAAAGCAAAAGTAGATGTTTTTCTGGAACTCTCTTGCTTTTTCTATGATGCAATGGATACTAACAATTTGATCTCTGGTTCCTCTGCCTTTTCTAAATCCAGCTTGAATATCTGGAAGTTCATGGTTCACATACTGTTGAAGTCTGTCTTGGAGAATTTTGAGCATTAGCTTGCTAGTGTGTGAGATGTGTGTGTAATTCTGTGATAGTTTGAACTTTCTTTGGCATTGCCTTTCTTTGGGATTGGAATGAAAACTGACCTTTTCCACTCCACTGCTGAGTTTTCCAATTTTGCCTGCATATTGAGTGCAGCATTTTCACAGCATTGTCTTTTAGGATTTGAAAGAGCTCAACTGGAATTTCATCACCTCCATTATCTTTGTTTGTAGTGATACTTCCTAATGCCCACTTGACTTCGAAATCCTGGACGTCTGGCTCTTGGTGGGTGATCACACCATCATGGTTATATGCATCATGAAGATCTTTTTTGTATAGTTCTGTGTATTCTTGCTATCTCTTCTTAATATCTTCTGCTTCTGTTAAGCCCATAACATTCCTGTCCCTTATTGTGCCCACCTTTACATGGAATGTTTCCTTGGTATCTCTAATCTTTTTAAAGAGATCTCTAGTTTTTTCCATTCCATTGTTTTCCTCTATTTCTTTGCATTGATCAATGAGGAAGGCTTTCTTTCATATCTCTCTTTGCTATTATTTGGAACTCTGCATTCAAATGGGTACATGTTTCCTTTTCTCCTTTGCCTTTACCTTCTCTTCTTTTCTCAGCTGTTTGTAAGGCCTCCTCAGACAACCATTTTGCCTTTTTGCGTTTCTTTTTTCTTGGGGATGGTCTTGATCTCTGCCTCCTGTACAATGTCATGAGCCCCTGTCCATAGTTCTTCAGGCACTCTATCTATGAGATCTAATCCCTTGACACATAGGTGTCACTTCCACTGCATATTCATAAGGGATTTGATTTAGGTCATACCTGAATGGTCTAGTGGTTTTCCCTACTTTCTTCAATTTAAGTCTGAATTTGGCAATAAGGAGTTCACGATCTGAGCCACAGTCAGCTCCTGGTCTTGTTTTTGCTGACTGTATAGAGCTTCTCCATCTTTGGCTGCAAAGAATAGAATCAATCTGATTGCAGTATGACCGCTGCTGCTGCTGCTAAGTCGCTTCAGTCGTGTCCGACTCTGTGCGACCCCATAGCTATCTGAGTTAAAGATTACTGAAGAATAAAAAAAAATCATAAAAATTATAATTATATGAATTTTAAGTTAAAATAGATCCCATCTTGTTATCCAATCAGCTCAGGCAAAGTTTAAAGTCCTTAGCAGTCCTTTGTCTGTGCAATAAAATTCCATTCAGAAGTGTAGTCTTTGGAGACAAATGACAGATGCTATTCAGAAGGTTGATTGTAACACTTCAGACATGTGTGAATTTGGACGAGTCATTTAACTAATACATCCTTAATTTTATCATCAGGAAAACACAGACAAAAATACCAAATTATTAGCATCGTTAAGAGGATGAAAACAGAAACCATTTATTTTTAAATTATTTAATAGAGTGACTGACACTTCTATGTGTCATAATGCTTCATAATGGCATCTATTAAATTTATTTTCCTGGTTATTTCTATTTTGAATTTTCAGGCCAGCCTCTAGACTCCAATCTTGGGAAAAACCATTCCCATTAGTTTTCTCTATTTCTAAGAAATAGGTTAAGTTCCTCTCTTTTTCATCTTCTCATTCAGAAATAGTGACTTTTTCTGCCCTTAGCAGTGCTTCTCTTTAACCACAACTAGAATCAGTCACCTGAATAGAGATCTACTTCAGCCTTCTACTATTATAGCACTATACGTGGGAATATTATGTTAATATGTGTGCATTCAAATTCATTCTTGCCCACCTCAGAGGTCTCACCCTCTTGCTGGTCCATAGTTACTTTCGCAGACTCTCCAATGAATCCCATTTTATCCACTTTATATAGTTATCTCATGCCTTCCTTTATCTTTTCCTCTTCATTTTTTCTTTCTCTAGATTGCCTTTTATCTCCATCAATCTATACACATGTTTCTGTGTTTGTTGTCTTTAGAAAATAAAAATTCTCCTTTAATTTCAAGGCTTCCTCTGGTCTCCTCCATTCAACTCCGAGTCTTGAATATAATCACCCTGATGTGCCTATTTTCTCACTTTTATTCTTTTAGTAACTAAAAATCATTACAGACCCCACCTATCTATCAAAATTGTCCTTTCCCACTCAGCAATGACCTGTCACTTGTAAAGACTAATAAGCACTTTCCAGATTTATTTGTAGCATTTGAAATGTTAATCATTTCCTCCTGGAATTCTCCTCTATGAGTGTCCAACAGCTTCACCACTTGTCTCCCTGTACCTCTACTTATTGAAATTCGTGAGATCTTTTTCATCTACCTGTTTCTCAGTTCAGTTCAGTTCAGTCACTCAGTCATGTCCGAATCTTTGTGATCCCATGGACTGTAACATGCCAGGCTTTCCTGTTCATCACCAACTCCCGGAGCTTGCTCAAACTCATATCCATCAAGTTGGTGATGCCATTCAACCATCTCATCCTTGGTCAGCCCCTTCTCCTCCTGCCTTCAGACTTTCCAGTAATCAGGGTTTTTTTTTCCCAGTTTTTTGCATCAAGTGACCAAAATATTGGAGCTTCAGCTTCAGCATCAGTCTCTGCAATAAATATTCAGGACTGATTTCCTTTAGGATTGACTGGTTTGATCTCCTTGCAATCCAAGAAACTCTCAAGAGTCTTCTCCAACACCACAGTTCAAAAGCATCAGTTCTTCAGAGCTCAGCTTTCTTTATGGTCCAACTCTGATATCCACACATGACTCCTGAAAAAGCCATAGCTTTGACCATAAGGACCTTTGTCAACAAAGTAACGTCTCTGCTTTAGAGTATGCTGTCTAGGTTGGTCATCGCTTTTCTTCCAAGGAGCAAGCAGCTTTTAATTTCATGGCTGCAGTCACCATCTTCAGTGATTTTGGAGCCCAAGAAAATAAAGTCTGTCACCATTTCCATTGTTTCTCCATCAATTTGCCATGAAGTCATGGGACTGGATGCCATGATCTTGGGTAGAAACAGCTGGCTTAAAGAATTGATGCTTTTGAACTATGGTGTTGGAGAAGACTCTTGAGAGTCCCTTGGACTGCAAGGAGATCCAACCAGTCCATTCTAAAGGAGATCAGTCCTTGGTGTTCTTTGGAAGGAGTGATGCTAAAGCTGAAGCTCCAGTACATTGGCCACCTCATGTGAAGAGTTGACTCATTGGAAAAGATCCTGATGCTGGGAGGGATTGGGAGCAGGAGAAGAAGGGGACGACAGAGGATGAGATGGCTGGATGGCATGACCGGCTCGATGGACATGAGTTTGAGTGAACTCCAGGAGCTGGTGATGGATGGGGAGGCCTGGCAATTCATGTGGTTGCAAAGAGTCAGACACGACTGAGCAACTGAACTGAACAGAACTGATACTATATATATAGTATATATAGTAATTATTCCACCTTCNACCGGCTCGATGGACATGAGTTTGAGTGAACTCCAGGAGCTGGTGATGGATGGGGAGGCCTGGCAATTCATGTGGTTGCAAAGAGTCAGACACGACTGAGCAACTGAACTGAACAGAACTGATACTATATATATAGTATATATAGTAATTATTCCACCTTCAGTTTTCTTTCATTCAATGAAAGCACACTGATTTGTCTGACATACTCATGATAATCCTCTATATCTCCAGCTCAGCATTTTATTTCAGCTGTCAGCACATATAATCACTTCCTAAAAAGACTACTTGGACAACTTTTCCAACATAACTGGGCCAGAATGAAATTACATGGTCCTCCTCTGTAACTCACAAATCTTAATTCTCTATCTTGGAGACTTACACTACCATACTGCCAGTTTCCCAACAGGTCGCAAGATCATTTAGATGTTTCACTTTCCCCTGCATTCACTCCACCTCAACATTTTGTCAATTCTACCTTTGATATACTTAAAAATACATTTTCTTTCCCTGTGATTCCTACCTTTACCCTATGTTAAACCCCCATCTTTTCTTTCCTTCTTCCTTTCTTCTCTCCCCAGTATACTTCCACACAGCCACAAAACTGATTTTTCTAAAGCATAAGTCAGATCACATTATTCTCTTCAATCATTCTAGGTCCTTCTACTACCTTCAGGATAAACTTTCTGCCATAACTCTTATTGCTCCAAATTTTATTTATTTGTACCTCATTCACTGGATTAAGAAATTCTTTAAGAAAATATAAGATGCACTTTGTTTGCTACACAGGTACCCTCACATGATGCATATTCAGCAGTCTGAATAAAAAGTCATTAAAATGGTTTTCTAGACAATCAGCATAAAGAAGGCAGAGCACCGAAGAATCCATGCTTTTGAACTGTGGTGTGGAGAAGACCCTTGAGAGTCCCCTGGACTGCAAGGAGATCAAACCTGTCAATTCTAAAGGAAATCAATCCTGAATATTCATTGGAAGGACTGATGCTGAAGCTGAAACTCTGATATTTTAGCCACATGATGCAAAGAGCTGACTCACTGGAAAAGTCCCAGATGTTGGGAAAGATTGAAGTTAGGAGAAGGGGATGACAGAGAATGAGATGGTTGGATGGCATTACAGACTCAATGGACATGAGTTTGATCAAGCTCTGGGAGTTGGTGAAGAACAGAGAAGTCTGGTATGCTGCAGTCCATTGGGTCACAAAGGGTCAGACACAACTGAGTGACTGTGAACAACAAAACAATTAACAATGATCCTTGATCTCTACTCTCATTCCATCTCAATAGCTTCATTAAATCATTTTTGTTGAGATGTGTATACAGGAGTGTTCTCTATTTTTTATTTTTCTATTTTGTTTCCTATCCTCATTTTTCAACTTTTCCAATAGGTAATTTACCTAAGTATATGCATTATGGAAACTTCTACCTCTCCTTTCTGTGAGTTCTGATTTTGGCATTCTTTACTGAATCCTAGTGTTACGAAAGTGTTGCTAAAGCTCAACATTCAGAAAACGAAGATCATGGCATCCAGTCCCATCACTTCATGGGAAATAGATGGGNTTGCCCGGAGAAATATCAATAACCTCAGATATGCAGATGACACCACCCTTATGGCAGAAAGTGAAGAAGGACAAAAGAGCCTCTTGATGAACATGAAAAAGGTGAGTGAAAAAGTTGGCTTAAAGTTCAACATTCAGAAAACTAAGATCTTGGCATCTGGTCCCAGCACTTCATGGGAAATAGATGGGGAAACAGTGGAATTAGTGTCAGACTTTATTTTTCTGGGTTCCAAAATCACTGCAGATGGTGACTGCAGCCATGAAATCAAAAGACGCTTACTCCTTGGAAGAAAAGTTATGACCAACCTAGACAGCATATTCAAAAGCAGAGATATTACTTTGCCAACTAAGGTCCGTCTAGTCAAGGCTATGGTTTTTCCAGTAGTCATGTATGGATGTGAGAGTTGGACTGTAAAGAAGGCTGAGCACTGAAGAATTGATGCTTTTGAACTGTGGTGTTGGAGAAGACTCTTGAGAGTCCCTTGGACTGCAAGGAGATCCAAGCAGTCAATTCTGAAGGAGATCAGCCCTGGGATTTCTTTGGAAGGAATGATGCTAAAGCTGAAGCTCCAGTACTTTGGCCACCTCATGCGAAGAGTTGACTCATTGGAAAAGACTCTGATGCTGGGAAGGATTGGGGGCAGNGGAGATCCAAGCAGTCAATTCTGAAGGAGATCAGCCCTGGGATTTCTTTGGAAGGAATGATGCTAAAGCTGAAGCTCCAGTACTTTGGCCACCTCATGCGAAGAGTTGACTCATTGGAAAAGACTCTGATGCTGGGAAGGATTGGGGGCAGGAGGAGAAGGGGACGATAGAGGATGAGATGGCTGGATGGCATCACTGACACGATGGGCGTGCGTCTGAGTGAACTCTGGGAGTTGGTGATGGACAGGGAGGCCTGGCGTGCTGCGATTCATGGGGTCGCAAAGAGTCAGACACAACTGAGCGACTGAACTGAACTGAACTGAACTGAACTGAACTGAGCTGAACTGATGTCCAGAGGTCCCAGGCCCTCTCCTCAGTACCCCCTGAGGCCACACGTGAGGGAGGGAGCCCACTCAGCCAGGCTTGGTCTGCAGGGTGGGGACTGACTGCTTTTCCTGGGCCCGTGAGCAGAAATGAGAAGCTGGAGGGCCCTGAGCTGGGACCCGTGAGGACTCTTGTAGCCCTGGTGTCCTGGCCTCCCACACCTGGAGATATTCTGACCTGAAGCCATCCTGGAGGTGGAATTGACCAACCCTGGGCCACCGGGCCATCAGGGCCTCCTTGCTGTTTTCCCTGGCAACACACCAGGCGTGGCTTTTCCTCGGTCCTGGGAGCCTCAGAGACTGGCTGGCCATGGACTGAGGGCAGCAGGGTGTGTTTGCTACAGTGACTTTTATGAAACCATAGCCCCAAGAGATGCTGGATGAGCCAGTTACCTGTCACCTGCAGGAAACCTGCTTCTCTGGTGAGACAGAAAGCACACCCTGTAACCCAGATGAACAGGAATCAGTTCCTTCCCTTAAACACCCCTAACCATCTCCAACTTGCTGGAAAGAAAAAACCTGGCCTCAAGTTACTTCCATCTCTTGCATATGAAACACATTCTTTTCGCCAACATTTTCTTGACAACCATGGGGTTTGCAGCAGAGAAAGAGTTTACTCACAAGGCAGCCAAGTGAGGAGATAGGAGAATGAATCTCAGACATGCCTGCCTGAAGACAATGGGCTTGAGAGGTTTACGGGATGAAGAAGCAGGGAGATGAGAGGTAGAGGAAAAGATGAAGTGATCGGGGTTCTGTGCGAGTGTATCTGAGTCACAGCCTTCTCTAGGGGATGTGTGTTCAAAAGTGGTGGCTCTTAGTGTGATCTGAGGGTGTAGGTTGATGTCAAAAGGTTGTTCTTTGAACACCTGAACAGGTCCAGTTTTAAGGTAGGTGGTCCCTACACTCTTAGCTGGCTTGAAACAGACCAGAGTCAACCTCAAGTTCTTGGAAAACAACTTAAGCCCATCTACCTATTAGTACAACAACCCATATGCAGACTTGTCTGCATAGGGGGGTTAAGAAGTCAGAAAATAATTAAGGCGGGCCTGGTCAGGGAAGGCAGGTTACAAGTGGGGGAGTTTTTAACAAGCTGTTCTTACCTGCTGTTCTGCAACGCAAGCTCAGGAATTTCTTAGTCACCAGTTTCTATTAACTCTAATGGGGCACAGTTTCAATATGGGTTTTTTAACCCTATCGGGCATGGTTTCAGAGTAAGTCATTTGTGGGTGAGTATTTGGCAAATTCAGGCCCCAATTTCCTATCAGGGCATTAAAAAAAAAAAAAACTCAACTGAGTAAATGTAAGGATCACATTGGCTTTATGCACCAATTCATAAATTAGGCGGTGCCCCATTTAGCAAATAGAAGCTGAGCTGAACTGTAGAAAAGGAAAGGTTTCTCAAGGTGGAAAGAGATAGGAAAAGGAAATTATTAGCAGAGAATGAATGCATTGCTTCAGGCAAAGCACACGTCTTAAAAGGAACGGAATCACCCCACCAGGCTGATTGAGGACAGNGGCGGTGCCCCATTTAGCAAATAGAAGCTGAGCTGAACTGTAGAAAAGGAAAGGTTTCTCAAGGTGGAAAGAGATAGGAAAAGGAAATTATTAGCAGAGAATGAATGCATTGCTTCAGGCAAAGCACACGTCTTAAAAGGAACGGAATCACCCCACCAGGCTGATTGAGGACAGGTCGCATTCCCAGGGGGTTGATGCTGCTGTTAAGGTAGGTACTAAGTCTTGCTTTGCCATTGTGGGTTTAACCTGAGTGACTCCATTTGGGGGCTACTGTTTCCCTTTCAAAAAATTATTTATACTTATTTTTGGCTGTGTTGAGTCTTCCCTGTTTTGCTAGCTTTTCTCTAGTTGCAGCAAGTGGGGACTACTCTCTAGATGTGGTGAGTGGGCTTCTCACTGGGCGGCTTCTCTTGTTGCAGAGCACGGGCTCTAGGGTGCAGGGGCTCAGTATTTGTGGCTCCCAGACTCTAGAACGAGTTGGTGATGGACAGGGAAGCCTACCATGCTGCAGTCCATGAGGTCACAAAGAGTTGGACATGACGGAGCAACTGAACTGAACTGACTCTAGAACACAGGCTCAATAGTTGTGGTGCACGGGCTTAGTCAGTTACTCTGGGGCATGAGAGATCCTCCTGGATCAGGATCGAACCTGTGTCTCCTGCTTTGGCAGGTGATTCTTTACCACTGAGGAACCAGGGAAGCCCTTCTGTTTCCTTTTAACAGGAGTTTTTCCCTTCCTGAAGTTTGCTATGCCCTGGGTGGCATCTGGCTGGAGGTACCTGTGTGGTCCCTCTGGGGTCTGGCTGTCTTGCACAAAGGCCCCCTTTGCCCGACCCTCCAACTGGGTGCCTGCAGCCTCCTGCTGGTGAAACACCCCCTGGCGTCTCTCTGCCAGCTCCCTGGTGCCAGCCTGGCTCTGAGGAGCTGTAAGCTTCTCAGCCTTTCCACCCCCAACATCCAGCCCACTCTGAGACCAGGATCCTATCTCTCTGCAAAGTCCTCTATCCCTCAGCCTGTCTCCCAGGCCTCACTCAGGCCTTGGGGGCTGCAGTGGGAAGACTGGACTCAGGTCGGGGAGGCAGGAGGTGTTTCAGCCCCTCTCTCCACCTAAACAGCAACAGCCTCCTTACTGCTCTCAGCCACTTCCTCCACCTCCTAAAACCCACTGGAAGCTTTTATACCACTTATGCCAAGTTTGAGCACAATGGGGAGAAGCTGCAGGTGATTTCCTGCTCTGCCTCTTTCCCTTCCATTCCTGGAAAGCTACTCGCTAAATCAGGACTGGAAAAGGTCAGTTTTCATTCCAATCCCAAAGAAAGGCAATGCCAAAGAATGCTCAAACTACCGCACAATTGCACTCATCTCACACTCTAGTAAAGTAATGCTCAAAATTCTCCAAGTCAGGCTTCAGCAGTACGTGAACCATGAACTTCCAGATGTACAAGCTGGTTTTAGAAAAGGCAGAGGAATCAGAGATCAAATTGCCAACATCTGCTGGATCATGGAAAAAGCAAGAGAATGCCAGAAAAACATCTATTTCTGCTTTATTGACTACGCCAAAGCCTTTGACTGTGTGGATCACAAGAAACTGTGGAAAAATCTGAGAGAGATGGGAATACCAGACCACCTGACCTGCCTCTTGAGAAACCTATATGCAGGTCAGGAAGCAACAGTTAGAACTGGACAAGGAACAACAGACTGGTTCCAAATAGGAAAAGGAGTA
>SJYA01001197.1:2181447-2210620 GCA_006410615.1 Neotragus moschatus
AGGCTGTATATTGTCACCCTGCTTATTTAACTTATATGCAGAGTACATCATGAGAAACGCTGGGCTGGAAGAAGTACAAGCTGCAATCAAGATTGCCAGGAGAACTATCAATAACCTCAGATATGCAGATGACACCACCCTTATGGCAGAAAGTGAAGAAGAACTAAAGAACCTCTTGATGAAAGTGAAAGAGGAGAGTGAAAAAGTTGGCTTAAAGTTCAACATTCAGAAAACTAAGATCTTGGCATCTGGTCCCATCACTTCATGGGAAATAGATGGGGAAACAGTGGAAACAGTGTCAGACTTTGTTTTGGGGGGCTCCAAAATCACTGCAGATGGTGACTGCAGCCATGAAATTAAAAGACGCTTACTCTTTGGAAGGAAAGTTATGACCAACCTAGATAGTATATTGAAAAGCAGGGATATTACTTTGCCAACAAAGGTCCATCTAGTCAAGGCTATGGTTTTTCCCGTGGTCGTGTATGGATGTGAGAGTTGGACTATAAAGAAACCGGAGCACCGAAGAACTGATACTTTTGAACTGTGGTGTTGGAGAAGACTGTTGAGAGTCCTTTGGACTGCAAGGAGATCCAACCAGTCCATTCTGAAGGAGATCAGCCCTGGGATTTCTCTGGAAGGAATGATGCTAAAGTTGAAGCTCCAGTACTTTGGCCACCTCATGCAAAGAGTTGACTCATTAGAAAAGACTCTGATGCTGGGAGGGATTGGGGGCAGGAGGAGAAGGGGATGACAGAGGATGAGATGGCTGGATGGCATCGCCAACTGGATGGACATGAGTTTGAGTGAACTCCGGGAGTTGGTGATGGACAGGGAGGCCTGGCGTGCTGCGATTCATGGGGTCGCAAAGAGTTGGACACGACTGAGCAACTGAACAGAACTGAACTGAACTGAAATCATGTCCAACCCTCCCATACCCTGAGGACTTGTCCTCCCGTTCTTATTCTTTGGGAAATGAATCACAAGATTTAGTCACTGTTGAACAGGATCGGAGTTGGGGGGAGAGGAACAATTTACAAATAAAGGGAACTATGCATTGGGGGTGGAAAAGGAAATGGCAACCCACTCCAGAATTCTTGCCTGAGAAATCCTATGGACAGAGGAGCCTGGCAGGCTACAGTCCATGGGGTCACAAGAGTCAGACATGACTTAGCAACTAAACCACCACCACATGCATTGGGGGGTATTTTTTTAAATATCCTAGTTACACTTGTCAAACACTTGGAGAATTTCTACTGTTAACAAAAGTTAAGGATGTTAAAGTGCTAGTTATTCAGTCGTGAAGTAGCCTGCCAGGCTCCTCTGTCCATGGAACCCTCCAGGCAAGAATTCTGGAGTGGGTTGCCATTCTTTTCTCCAGGGAATCTTCAAACAAGCAAGAAAATAAACCACAACATTTTCACTATAGTGACCTAACTGGAAATCTATTTCAGTTGGTTTAAACAGATTAAACCAATCTGTTTAATCAGCCAGATTGCAGGAAATCAGAATTTCCTGGTCAACTTTCCTTGGCCTGTGCTTCCCTGGTGGCTCAGATGGTAAAGCGTCTACCTACAATGCGGGAGACCCGGGTTCGATCCCTGGGTTGGGAAGATCTCCTGGAAATGGAAATGGCAACCCACCCCAGTATTCTTGCCTGGAGAATCCCACGGATGGAGGAACATGGTAGGCTATAGTCCATTGGGTCGCAATGAGTCAGACACGACTGAGCGAGCTTCACAGCTTCGCTTTCCCTGGGCGGAGGGCCTGGCCCCTTCATTGTTGCTGCAGCATTATTGAGTTGATTANAATGGAAATGGCAACCCACCCCAGTATTCTTGCCTGGAGAATCCCACGGATGGAGGAACATGGTAGGCTATAGTCCATTGGGTCGCAATGAGTCAGACACGACTGAGCGAGCTTCACAGCTTCGCTTTCCCTGGGCGGAGGGCCTGGCCCCTTCATTGTTGCTGCAGCATTATTGAGTTGATTATCAGACACTTGTCTGGAGGTATGATTTTATTAAGTCCTTTGAACTGCAAGCAATAGAGATTGATTCTTGGGCTTGTTTATTTGTTTGTTTTAATGCTTGATTCATTCCCTTTATTTACTAAATCTTAAGGGGACACAAAATAATTGCTTTAGAATATTATATAATCACTCATTTAAATCCAAAGCACAGCAGGCTCATTTTTATTTATGTATTTATTTGTTGCTTATTTTTGGCTGTGCTGGGTCTTGATTGCTGTGCACAGGCCTTCTCTGGTTGAAGAGAGTGGGGCTACTCTCTAGTTGCAGTGCAAAGGCTTCTCCTGTTGCAGAGCACAGGCTCTAGGGCACACAGGTTTCAGCACTTGCGGCATGTGGGCTCGGTCATGGCCGCTCAAGGATTCTAGTAGAGCTCACTTAAACTTAATCTTTTGGAAGGCCTCTGGGACAGCTCCAGCCTCAAAGGTACAGCTGGACCAGCAAGGCTGGGAAAGACCAGGAAGCAGGCAGCCTGGTAACTTGTCGGGAGCTCCGGAGTGATGCACAAGGCTGCTTCCATCACATGACTCGGCCACTTGTCCCTCGCTTCCACTCCAGTTTTGTGTTCCTGCCAGAGAATTTGATTGGCTAGCTGAGGTCACATGGCCATCCCTGTGTGTTGGGGTATGTCTTAGTTCATTTGGGCTGCTGTAATGAAATTATGCAGACTGAGTGGCTTGTAAACAACAGTTGCTCCTCACAGTAAGGCTGGAAGTCTGAGGTCAGGCAGCCAGGTGGTGGGATTCTGGTGAGAACTAACTTCTCACTTGCCCTCACATGGCGGAAAAGACCGGGGAGCTCTGTGGGGTCTCCTTCTGTTGCTGTTGTTTAGTTGACAAGTCATGTCTGACTCTTTGCAAGTCCATGGACTTTAGCCCACCAGGCTCCTCTGTCCATGGGACTTCCCAGGCAAGGATACTAAAGTGGGTTGCCATTTCCTTCTCCAGGGATCAAACCTGAGTCTCCTGCATTACCAGGCGATTCTTTACCACTGAGCCACCAGGGGAGCTTGGGGTCTCCTTTACAAGTCTTCCTAAATGAACAATGCAAAGAAATAGAGGAAAGCAACAGAATGGGAAAAACTAGAGATCTCTTCAAGTAAATTAGAGATACCAAGGGAACATTTCATGAAAAGATGGGCACAATAAAGGACAGAAATGGTATGGACCTAACAGAAGCAGAAGATATTAAGAAAAGGTGGCAAGAATATACAGAAAAACCATACCAAAAAAGATCTTAATGACCCAGATAACCATGATGGTGTGATCACTCACCTAGAGCCAGACATCCTGGAATGTGAAGCCAAGTGGGCCTTAGGAAACATCACTATGAACAAAGCTAGTGGAGGTGATGGAATTCCAGTTGAGTTATTTCAAATCCTAAAAGACAATGCTGTTAGTGTTGCACTCAGTATGTCAGCAAATATGAAAAACTCAGCAGTGGCCACAGAACTGGAAAAGATCAGTTTTCATTTCAATCCCAAAGAAGGGCAATGCCAAAGAATGTTCAAACTACTGCACAATTGCACTCATTTCACAAGCTAGCAAAGTAATGCTCAGAATTCTAAATGTCAGGCTTCAACAGTATGTGAACTGAGAACTTCCAGATGTTCAAGCTGGATTTAGAAAAGGCAGAGGAACCAGAGATCAAATTGCCTACATCTGTTGGATCATAGATAAAGCAAGAGAATTCCAGAAAAACACCTACTTCTGCTTCATTGACTACGCTAAAGCCTTTGACTTTGTGGATCACAACAAACTATGGGAAATTCTTAAAGAGATGGGAATCCCAGACCACATGACCTGCCTCCTGCAAACCTGTATGCAGGTCAAAAAGCAACAATTAAAACTGGACATGGAATAATGGACTGTTTACAAATTGGGAAAGGAGAATGTCGAGGTTGTATATTGCTACCCTGCTTATTTAACTTACATGCAGAGTACATCATGCAAAATGCCATAATGGATGAAGCACAGCTGGAATCAAGATTGCCGGGAGAAATATCAATAACTTCAGATATGCAGATGAAACCACCCTTATGGCAAAAAGCAAAGAGGAACTAAAGAGCCCCTTGATGAAGGTGAAAGAAGAGAATGAAAAAGCTGGCTTAAAACTCAACATTTCAAAAAAGATCATGGCATCTGGGCCCATCACTTCATGGCAAATAGATGGGGAAACAATGACAACAGTGACAGACTTTATTTTCTTGGGCTCCAAAATCACTGCATATGGTGCCTGGAGCCACGAAATTAAAAGACATTTACTCCTTGGAAGAAAAACTATGAGAAATCTAGACAGCATGTTAAAAAGCAGAGACATTACTTTACCAACAAAGGTCCATCTAGTCAAAGCTGTGGTTTTTCCAGTAGTCATGTATGGATGTGAAAGTTGGACCGTAAAGAAAGCTGAATGCTGAAGACTTGATGCTTTTGAGCCATGGTGTTGAAGAAGACTCTTGAGAGTCCCTTGGACTGCAAGAGATCAAACTAGTCAATCCTAAAGGAAATGAATCCTAAATATTCGTTAGATGATCTAATGCTGAAGCTCCAATACTTTGGCTGCCTGATGCAAAGAGCCGATTCATTAGAAAAGTCCCTGACGCTGAGAAGATTGAAGGTAGGAGAAGAGGACAACAGAGGATGAGATGATTGGATGACATTACCAACTCAATGGACATGAGTTTGAGCAAGCTCCAGGAGACAGTGAAGAACAGCGAAGCCTGGTGTGCTGCAGTCCATTGGGTTGCAAAGAGTTGGACGCAACTGAGTGACTGAACAACAGCAAATCTCACTATGGAGGGCTCCATCCTCGTGACCTGCTCAGCTGCTTAGCTGTGTCCGACTCTTTGAGACCCCATGGACTATAGCCCAACATGCTCCTCTGTCCATGAGGTTCTCCAGGCAAGAATACTGGATTGGGTTGCCATTTCTTTCTCTAGGGGATCTTCCTGACCCAGGGATTGAATCCACATTTCCTGTGTCTTACAATCTAGTCACCCCCAAAAGCCCTGCCCCCTAATAACCTCACACTGGTTGCAGAATTCCAATTTGTGAATGTTGGGGGGGGGCGGGGCCCAGACAGTCAGGCTACAACAGGGTGATGGGCATGAAGGTGAGATTTGTTGGTCAGCACTCCCACCAGCACTGTATGTGGTGGAGGAGAGGCAATTACTCAACAGAAAGGGCGCTGATCCCAGAAAAGACCAAGAGGATGTGCAGGCGAATGCGACAGGTGCTCGTGGCGTCTCATCCTTCGCTCGTATTGGCGTCTGATTCCATTTATATGGAATGTCTAGAAGAGGCAGATGTGTAGAGACCAAAGTGGACTTGTGGTTGCCCAGGGAGGCGTAAGGGAGGAATGGGGAGAGACTGCTCATGGGTATCACGTTTCCTTTGGGGATGACGAGAATGTTCTGGAATTGGTGTGACGCCTGCACAACTCCACGATCATACAAACACCCCCGACTAGTTCATCTCATGAGTGAATGGTATGATATGTGAATTTATCTCAGTGAAGTTGTGCTGTTTTTTCAAAGGCCAGCTTTCTTTTTTAACTTCCAATTTAATATACTAAGTGAATTCGGTGAACTGGTGGAGGTTTTTTATGAGGGGATACCAAGTTCAATTTTCTAAAGGAATAGAGCCAGAAGTCATAGAATTGTAAGCAAGCAGATAAGTTATGGGGTCCCCACAGACAACGACCAGGAATGGCTTTCCTGATATAAGAGAAACCAGTTTGGCCTAAGCCATTTTGTGATGTAAGCCTAGCTGCAATACTTGCCCTTGAACAGTTCTCAGTAATCAATGATCTTAAGGAAAGTGAGAGACCACAGGAACAAAGGAAAGCAATCAAGAAACAATAGCTTAGCATTAAAACTGAGTCTCAGTTCCTCCTCAAGGGATTTTCATAATAACATATCTTTGAGTTTTGCAGGAACTAAGCCCCCCACCCACATGGAAGACAGAATGGTGATGTTGACCCTTCTGACACGAACTGAACTAACTGACATGAATCATCTAGAGCTCGGAGTCTGTCAACCTTTCAGTTCAATTTAATTCAGTCTCTCAGTCATGTTCTACTCTTTGCAGCCCCATGGACTGCAGCACACCAGGCTTCCCTGTCCATCACCAACTCCTGGAGCTTGTTCAGACTCATGTCCATTGAGTCAGTGATGCCATCCAACCATCTCATCCTCTGTCATCTTCTTCTCCTGCCTTCAATCTTTCTCAGCATCAGGGTCTTTTCCAATGAGTCAGCTCTTCACATCAGGTGGCCAAAATATTGGAGCTTCAACTTCAGCATCAGTCCTTCCAATGAATATTCAGGACTGATTTCCTTTAGGATTGAGTGGTTTGTCAACCTTTGCCCCAGTGCTATGCTGAATTCTCCCCTGCTCAAGCCTCTTCATGAATATTCATGTGCCTTAGCTTAAAACGTTCCTAATTTTCATGTTCAGGAAGACACTGCTTTGGGAAAGATCTCTGGTGTTCTCCTTACTTACTATAAGTAACAAATCTTTCCTTCTCCTGATNGTGGTTTGTCAACCTTTGCCCCAGTGCTATGCTGAATTCTCCCCTGCTCAAGCCTCTTCATGAATATTCATGTGCCTTAGCTTAAAACGTTCCTAATTTTCATGTTCAGGAAGACACTGCTTTGGGAAAGATCTCTGGTGTTCTCCTTACTTACTATAAGTAACAAATCTTTCCTTCTCCTGATCTCTTTCACTTTCACTTTCCTGATCTCTGGTTTGGTTGTATCTATTGGCTCGACATGGACCAAGAGGTGACCCTGGATTTCAGGTAACAGGCTCATGTGTTCTGGTTATTGGGAGAAACTGAACGTGGACTAAAACTTATAGAAGATCCTTTAGGTAGCATCCTGCCCCACCCCTCCTGTAGTTACTAGAGTCTCAGGTCCTGGCGGTGAGCAGGGGTAGAGCTGGGCTCCCCATCACCACCACATGACGTCCCCCTAGATGCCTCGCGATCATTAGAATTGTTATTATTTTTAAACTAAAGAATTCCCTGGTGGTCCAATGGTTAAGAATGTGCTTTCATTGCTGAGGGCCTGGGTTCAATCCATGGTTGGGGAGCTAAGATTCCACAAGGTGCTTGGTGTGACCATAAATAAATAAAGTTTTAAATTAAAAAAAAAAAAAGAAAATGAGTGTTGGCACGGACATGGGGAAATTGGACACTCGTATATTACTGATGGGAATGTAAAATGGTACAGCTGCTGTGGAAAACAATATGGAAGCTCTACAAAAAAACTAAAAATAGAATTATCATTCGACCCAGCAATTCCACTTCTGGGAATACACCCAAAAGAATGGAAAGCAGGAGCTCAGAGACATTGGTACCGCCACTTTCATAGCAGTGCCATTCACAGTAGCCAAAAGACGGAGGCAAGCAAGTGTCCATGTAAAACAAAGTCCGCCCTAAAACTGAGTCCTGCTGTCAAGGTTACGATTAACTTCTCTCTCCAAAAACAATTATTCTCTTTCTTGTCCCACACCTGTTATCCTTGAGACGAAGAAGTATCAAAGAAAAGGGAAGGATTGAAACCAAACAAGACCCAAAGGGACCCTTCTGGGTACAAGAGCCTTTCCGTGTCCCCTATTTCTTATCCATAGGAAAAAGGCTTCAGTCTCCTAAATCTTCCCTGAGTTTCTAAGGGCAGACTAGTTATTAGATTGCTAATTAGGAGGGAGGGAACACAGAAACAAACAGAAACCAGTCAAGAAACAATAGTGCAGCAGTAAAAAAGTGCTAGTTTCTACTCAAGGGATTTGCTTAATCCTACAGACAATTCAGAGTCCTTCTGCTGGAGTGGGCTCCCACTCACGTGGCCAAGGGTGACTTCAGGTCTGCACAAGCTCTGAGACTCCAGCCTGGATGGAACCAGAGGCTGCTGCCTGAGATTCCTGAAGCCCCATCCTGTTACCTCCCACCAACCAGTCTGAAGGAGGCCACACACCCTGCAACCCTCCCCCCAGTTTTCCCTTTAAAAGCTCCTCCCCCCAAAACCATCAGGGAGTTTGGATTTTTGAGGATGAACCACCCATCCTCCTTGTTCAGACCTGCAGTAAACTTTTCTCCGCTCCAAACTCCAATGTTTTGGTTTGTTTGACCTCATATTTCTTTGGGCACATGAATTTGGATTGCCAACACACACACATTTGAATATTATTTAACCTTTAATAAGGAAGGGAATTCTGACACACGCTACAACATGGATGAGCCTCGGAAACATTATGCTCAGTGAAATAAGTGAGGGACAAAAACTGCACAACTCCACTTTGATGAGGTCCCAGTGAAACTATGTAACTCAGATTGGGTCTTGAATTTACAGTGTTTTAACTGAGATCACACACTTGGCTTCAGGACTTAATGAAGATCAGAGGTTCTTGTTGTCTCACTGCAGAAAGAATTCAGAGAGAGACAAAGTGATAGATAAGAAGTGGATTTATTTAGAGAGAAACACACTCCATAGACAAAGTGTGGGCCATCTCAGAAGGCCAGAGCACTGCAAGGCTATGGGTTATCAGGTTGGGTAATTTCATAGGCTAATCAGTGGGAGGATTATTCCAACAGTTTGGGGAAAGGGTCCGGGACTTCCAGGAATTGGGCCACATTTTGCCCTTTGATGGATGGCCTCAGAATTGTCATGGTGCTAGTGGGGGTAGCACTTGGCTTGCTGATGTGTTACAGTGAGTTTATACTGAGGCTCAAGGTTTAGTGAAAGCTGACTTGTCTGTCACTTTGAACTTACTTGGTTCTAATCAGTTTATGTCATGTCCTCGGGCTACATCATTCTTTTAGAGTTTGTACCCTGCCCCCTTCCCTCCTCTTTCACCTAGAGTAGTCCAATTCATAGAGACAGAAGTAGAATGCTGGTTACCAGGGGCTGGTGGGGAGGCGGGAAGGGGAAGATGTTGTTTAATGGGGACAGAGTTTAGTTTTGTGAGATGGAAAGGGTTCTGTGAATGGATGGTGATGATGGTTGCACAACCATGTGAATGTACTTAATGACTCTGAACGGTACACTGACAAATGGTGAAGGTGTTAGATTTCCCAAAGGACATGCCACGCTATGCTCTTTGAGGTTCTCTGTTAGGCGAGGGCCTGAGCTGAACACAGGGGCTCCCTCCCCACCCTGAGCTATTGGAAAATGGCCCAGCCTAGCTGCTAACTTTTGAACTGTAGTGCTGGAGAAGACTTTAAAGAGTGCTTTGAATTGCAAGGAGATCAAACCAGTCAATCCTAAAGGAAACCAACCCTGAATACATTGGAAGGACTAATGCTGAAGCTGAAGCTTCAATACTTTTGCCACCTGATGCCAAGAACTGATTCATTGGAAAAGACTCTGATGCTGGGAAAGATTGAAGGCAGGAGGAGAAGGGGATGACAGAGGATGAGATGGTTGGATGGGATCACAGACTCCATGGGCATGAGTTTGAGCAAACTACAGGAGATGGTGAAGGATAGGGAAGTCTGACATGCTGAAGTCNTCTATTTCCCATGAATAGTACTTCATAAATACATCATCTGTGTTTTATATTTGGAGAAAATGTTGAAATTTTTTTAATCAAAGTCATATGGCTAGAGAGTGTTCCACAGCATAAATCTTATTAAAAAACTTAATATTTTTTCATTTCCACAATAGAAATTAGAAGATCATAATTCTACAAATTCAAAAACTAATTAGTTTATATAGCCATAAAAAATTTGATACCACTATAGCTTCATATCTCCTTTTTCCTAGAAGAGCTTGTCAGAGCAGCATATCCAAATAATTATTTTCAAAATATACCTTAATATCTATACTAAAAATTGGATAAAGAATATATATAAGCAATTTAATAAAAAAAGGAATACAAACAACTCATTAACATTAGAAAAATGTTTAAGTTCGCATAATAAAAAAATTAATGAAAATTTAAATAAAAGAGGCAGTGTGTTAGTAACATTTTATGCAAACATGCAGTCCTATATAGGACTGATGGAATTTCAAATTAATAAGAATCTTTGTACAGGGCAATTGAACAATAAAGAAAATAATACACATGTATTCCTTTTGATTCAAAAATCCAATGTTTCAGAATTTATCCTAAGAAAACGATCATGTTTATATGCAAAGATTTAGTTTCAAATATGTCCTTAGATTTTAACAACCCAAGAATTCAATAACAGAAGACTGGCCAATTAGTTATTTAATCTTATAGCATTACAGACATTAAAATATATTGTAGAAGAATAAATAATGCTATTGGGAATATTTATGGTATATAACATAGTTAATAAAGAAGTAGATTGAAATTATATGTAGAATATAATCTGTTTTGGAGGCAATATGCTTTTGTAACTAAAACCCCAGCTTAGAGCAGGATAAATGAATTCCAGTTTGGGCTATATCATTTACTAGTTGTGTAACCTTTAGAACGTTACCTTAACCTTTCTGCAACTCAGTTCACGCATCTATAAAATGAGCTTAAGAAACTTCTGTATTTTAAGGCTTTTGTAAGATTTCAATGAGATAATTCTTATAAGACTTTTAGCACAATGCATAACTAGATTAACTATTCAATAAATGTTAATTATTACCATAATTCTTATTATATAACATGTATATTTCATGTCATATTTTATATTATATATATATTATAATAAATATATTTTTCTAACCAAACATTCATCAAAATTTTTCAAGTGATGGTTTCTGAGTGGTAGGATTATAGATAGTTATTTTTCTTATTCCTGAATTTTCCTTCAATGGATTAACGTAACTTTCATAAGAAAAATATAAAATAACATGTCAGGTTAGGCTAGGGATTGTAGCAGTAATATTCAAACCCTAAAATCTCAATGGCTTGCTTCTCACACCTGCAGGTAGCTCTTCAGAATGCACATGCCAAGCAGTAATGAGAATGTGTTGACATCATGAACTTGCATGTGCCTTCTAGATCTCCATCAAAAGGAATTAAGCCGAAGGGCTGTCTGTCTTTTACTGCTGCAGCCTAGAGGTGATACATGTCCCTTCTACTCTTAATTCATTGGCCAAATGAATCACTTGATCCTTCCCATCTACAAGAGGGCTGGAAAGTGTGGGGGAGAATCTGGATATACGATAAGGATTAAATGTCTCTCCCACAGAAAGTGATAACTAAATGAAAACTAAATAAATAAATTTTACTAAATTCAGAAGTATTTTTCAAAGTTCCCTTGGCAATTTTGATCTCTCTAATATTTCCAGTAGAGTACTAATTGCATTTCTTTAACTTTTTCCCTAGACAGGCCTTCTCTAATAACTATGACTGGAGAACAGAGTTAAACTGGCCCCAAAGAGAGACTTCTAGTCAATAAACATCTCTGGACTCAGTGTCCTTATTTGTAAAATAAGTTAGCTGAATTTTTGTAAATGTCCTATGCAGATAAAAACATGTCACCTTCTTAAATCAACACTCCTGTCAGCTGACAGCTTTGCTTTTACGCTAACTTCTGATTATTAAAACAATTACATCTGTTCGTTGGTAACATTAGTGCCATAAACCTAAATTAAATGTCATGTGATATTTATTTTTGCAGTTTTCTCATGGAATTCTATAAGACAAATAAATTTAATCTCAGAATGAATTACAATTCCGTATCAGCTTAGCTCTTTTCAGCAAATCAAGCTTCTTGGGAGCATGTGAAACAGGGTGAAATGTATACTTTTGAGTAACTGATGCTTACAACTACTCTCTGAGGTAAGTATGATGGTAGGAAACCTAAAGGTAAAATTCAGTTAGGAAGTCATCAAAGTAGGTTTGGAACTGACTTAAGCACTCAGCCCAGGCTTATGACAGTTTTGTACTCAATCTTCCCACAATAAAGTTGCAGATGCTGGGAAAGATTGAAGGCAGGAGGAGAAGGAGACGACAGAGGATGAGATGGTTGGATGGCATCACTGACTCAATGGACATGAGTTTGAGTAAACTCCGGGAGTTGGCGATGGACAGGGAGGCCTGGCGTGCTGCAGTCCATGGGGTCTCAAAGAGTTGGACATGACTGAGCAACTGACCTGAACTGAAACTTATACCTTTAATCTCTTAGAGTTCTTTTTTTCTGGCCCTGAAAAGTAAATTGACCTAAGACAGATTGAAAGAAGAAAAGCATGCAAATCTATTTAATACAAGTTTTACTTGACATAATAGTCTTCACAAGGAACGAAAAACCAAATAAGTGACAAAAGCTATCTGCTTTTATATTAGGCTAAACAAAGAAAGACAATTTGGAAAAAGTGACAAAACTATGTGGAAAAGCTAAATAAAGATAAGATTTATTTTAACAAAATCTGCCATGAATTCAGTCATCTCATCTTTTATCCTTGATGATAAGACTGTTACATGCATTCTGGTATAAACAGGACATCTTTCATACAAGGAATTTCATGTCATGCTTTTAGGGAAAAAAAAGAGAGAGAGCATTTTTTTTTCATTTGCTGTTTTTCAAGTGCCTTTAACTCAAAATAGTCAATATGCCACAATGGCATATTGTGGTGTGGCATGCTCTGAACTCTTTTAGGGTCACGTTAGAAGAGAAATACAGCTGTTTCATTTTAATTAAAACACAGAGACTTGGGAACTCCCTTCAACCATTCTGGGAAAAACTAGGTCATGTTACTGTAGAGTCTTACTCAGAAAAACCTAAGAAAATTGCAGTGTAAGGGTAGCTGCCAAAGGCAATGATAAGGCCTGCACCTCCAGGTTATTTTAATTTTTAGCAAATGAGTTCATTATTAAAAATACAGTATTATATGTATCTTCTCCAAGGACAAGGACCATATCTATATCACTAACTGATCTTACAAGCTACTAGTGCTTAGCACCTTAAGACCCATTGAAAGGAATGAACTCTAAAGGGTTTATTCCAATTTTTCCCAGCAGAACTCAGTGAAATTTCTAGTAAACAACTCAATTTTTACATAACAAATCCTAAATATAGCTTCCTAATGTGAAATTTATGAATTCTGTCACTAGAGGCAGAGGAAAAAAAAAATCAAAACTATGGGGCATCATCCAAAGTTGTGCTGTTCATAGGAATATAAAAAAGCAAAGCTATACACTAATTAAACGAAAAATATTCTCCTCTGAGAGAAAGCAGATTGGAATATTGGCAAAACTCCTATGTTATGTGATTGTGGGATGTCACATCATATCACTGTTTTTTGAGTGTTGAAAATTATACTACTAGATATCTCACTTTACATTTGAATAGAACCAGTAATGTTAATGTTATTTACTAGCTCTTGGTATAGGGGTGGTAGGTATGGAGAGGAAGTACTTGACTAACACTTTTAGATACTTCGAAAGCCCATACTGTAGAAGACTTTTCTTTTTGTTGTTCTTTTTGTTCTTGTTGTTGTTTAGCTAACAACTGTATGATCAATCATGATACAGACTATGAAATGTGCACTAAAATCAATACTGATAAGTCAGTTATGTGCGAACAAAGCCAGCTGTTATCCAATGAATAATAAAGGACTGTGTCAGAACGTTAATCCTTACATTACTGTTTTAGTCAACAATATATGCTTTCTGATATTACTTTAGTATTGAACAAATGATAAAGAAGATGATAAAACCAGAGCCATTTAATATAAACTTTTCAGGAACTTTGCAAACTAACAAATAACAGTAAAGATGGTAGATCAACCTGAGATGTGAAGCATCCAAGCAGAATGGTACACTCAAGAGTTTGTGAAAGGAGTAGCAAATGATGAAAACATTTCATCATGAGGGTAATCATTCTGGTAAGAACCATTTTCATATTTCAGTTGGCTTGCTCAAGTGACATAACTCAGTAATACAGCAATACCTTAAACAATTTCGAGTTATACTTTAAGGGCTAAAATAGCAAAAGTTTTTATTTAATATGTAATATAACAAGGTATCTAAAGAAAATTGATCTGTGAGGCAAATGCTTCAATCATCTAGGTTTGACTCCCAACATTAGTGATTTTCTATACTTATTAGTAGGGGCTTCCCCTCTGACTCAGTGGTAAAGAATCCGCCTGCAATCCAGGAGCTGCAGCAGAGAGGTTCGATATTTGGGTTGGGAAGATCCCCTGGAGGAGGGCATGACAACCCATTCCAGTATTCTTGCCTGGAGAATTCCATGGACAAAGGAGCCTGGAGGGCTACAGTCCATGGGCTCGCAAAGAGTTAGACACAACTGAAGCGGCTTGGCATACTTAGTGAAAGAAATCAACAAAAGTTTGGGGCAACGTATGTATAAACTATATATTCAACATATAAACGAATATGCTTCTAAGTTGTCTATAACTGAGGAATAAATTGAGGATCCATTTGCTTCTCAAATTAATAACATTTGGAAGGTGAAATACCTTCCATATTTTTAATGTGGTGTGTGTGTTGACATTAACAATATCTTCAGTAAGAAATCTCTCCATAATATCAGGTTAGTGTTTAATCTGAAAATATGCAGGACCACCTTACAGAGTCGTGATGCACTTGCTGACATTTTCAAAGGCCTATAAAAATGAATTGTAATTCTCTAACTTAAAAGAAATACTTAAGAAAAAAACATCTGAGTTTGAGACTGATTCAAGGTATATATCACTGAGCAGAAATAGACATAGCTGTGAAATTTTGCAGACAATTTCATCCTTAATAATTTATGACTTTTAAATACTGAATTTTATTACATAAACATTTTTCTCTGAACTTTATAGAGAGCTGATAGTCTCTATATACACTAAAAGCCCAGATTTTGAGGAAAACAGAAATATAAATAGTTTGGCTAAAGCACTACCATATTTTATAAAAAAGTTGTTTTTAGCAGAATGTAGTTAAATGCCCTTCCTAACCCATTACCCTCATGACTAACTTTTCACATTTAATGTGTTTATTCAATTTCCGAGCTAGAGTTTACAAATTCTCTTAGACTTTTCTTGAAATTTCCATTCACCTCCTGACAAGCTGAAGACACTAATCAGAATCTGATTAATATTTCCTCATGGGGAAAAGTTAAAGGAGAGCATGCCAACCCAAGCTGGAAAGAATCATTCCTTTCCAGAAGACACTCAAATTTGAAAAGATAAAACATCAGAATCTTTCTAGTCTACAAAGAAATTCCTCAATTAGTTCAAATTATGTTCAATTTAATCTTTTCAAGGTGTGTTGACAATGTGAATTATTTTAATGATGAGCAGAAATACTTTCACAAAACAAACCATTTTTAATTGAATAAACAACCATCCACAACAAACAGGTTTTATCAAATCAAATAATCCTCGCATTACCTAATAACTCAAACAGAAAGCCGGATATCTTATTAGTAACTATCTTAATATATCAAAGGACACTTCAGGCTCCTGCTGGGAATAATGTTTTGTGGTTACAGCTTCCATTTTTCTCCTGGTGTGACAGCGAGTTTAACTGTTTATATAAGCCAATCTAAGGGGAAGTGCTTATCTCACCAAATAGACCCACAGATGTTTTACAATGTAAAGAGATTTTCAACTGAAGCATTCTGTGATGACTCTGATTATGGAGATAAAGACACACACACAAATATCAAATGAACAACTAAAATAGATTAACAAAACTTCCATGTTTTGAAAGAATAAATTCCCATTAGAACTGGACAAAGAGCTGGATTTCTGAGGGTCAAATATATTTAACTTCCTTCTCTACCTTATTCTATTACCCTAAAAGAAGATAAGAAAGAAAAACAGAGAGAAAGCCAAACTAAAATGTATTTTCCTTATTTGGCTTTCTTACAACTGTCAAAACAAATTGAAAGCTTTTCTATTCAAAAGGAGATTGCTTTTGCTCCTAACACTGAGAGACTTCTTGCTCTTTTTCTCCCCCCATGTTTTTACAGGGCATTGACTGTGGGTCTCCTCCCTGATTCTGCTTGCTGTGCGCAGGCATTTTGACCTACACAAATCCAAGGTTAGGCCAGCAGGCTAGTCAGAAGCTAAACTCCTATTCCAGCCACACAACGGGATTCCCTATTGCTTTATTCAGTCTAAAACCATCCTACTTGGCGCTCTTGGGGCTATATTCTCTCAGATCAACATAATTTTATTTCCAAGACTTTTAATTTTTGTATATCTTATCCTCTTCTCAAGGCTTCCACACACTGTGAACTTCATTCACTGCTTATTCTTGTCTAAACCCTCCCTCAGAAGAAAGTAACAATAGAGTCCCCCCAAGTTCCACGGGTGAAAGATTAGACAGAAAAGGCCACCGAGAAAGATGCAGCCTAGCCCCCAAGCCAGTGCAGTGCTCACAGGACAAAGGGAATGCAAATCTCACGCTACTAGCAGGCATTGCTTTTCTCTGGCACTTTGGCCCAAAAAAAAATTAAGAAATAAACTATAAAGAACCTTTGTGGAGGGGAGGAAATGAGGAAAGTCTTTTATATTTGTGTTATCTACAGACTTCATTGCAATGGATTCAGCTTTGTTCCTGAAAAAGCTTTCCATATAGCAAACATGAAGCTTTTGGTGTTTCCTTTGTTCAAGGTTAACTTTTTACAAGTCTGGTTTCCTCCCACTCACCCTGCTCTGCCACCAAGCTTTGGCATATAAAGCACTCTAAAGCAAAATGAAATGAAATGAAATAAAGCTTCTGCTGTCTGCTCTCAAGCTTGTCCCACTGGCATTTTAAAGCAATATTCAACTCTCCTATAGATGCAATTTTCTATCAGTTATTCTGCCCCAGGGTAGAACACCAAGTGCAACGCGAGGAAGGGGAGAGAAGTCTGCCTGGAATCACCCCTGTACTAATAGCTGTCAAGGTTCACTTACCAGAATCATCTCTTCCTCCTTATGCTGCAAGGACTTTTTTTTTTTTTTACCCTTCTGCAAACCTGACATGAAGCCAAAAACTCCCAGTGAGGAAATATTTTCACTTAACTGTGCAAAGGTCAGACAAAAATGTGATAAGGGCATTTTATTTTTCAATGCATATTAATCTCAGTTTCACTTGCCCATAGAGCAGAGCCGTTTGAAAAGCAGTGGAAGCCAGTGCAGCATCTTACTGCAGATTCCTGGCAGGGATGGCTACTGTGTGGCCGCAATGGCCTGAGTGGTCAATGGCAGAATTACACAGCTCAGAGGATTTAGCCAGCACCTGGACTGCCATTGTCTTCCTGTGGTGTCTCAGTCTTTTAGTGGAAGTTAATCCTTAAGTGGCTAATTTTAAGTGAGGAACTGTATCTAACCGTAGCCCAATATAAGTATTCCAATAACCATTTTACAATTTGCCTCTGTGAAATGTGGAGAGAATTAATAAACACAAGAATGATGGGTGAGATGTCCAGGGAAGAAGTTGCTTGTTTTTTGGTTTTTGTTTTTTTTTCAATTACTTTAAAAGCAAACAAAAAGAAACCCTATTTTAAAGCCATTTATCTTCTTTTCTGGGATAACATATTCTTACTTTTCCAAAAATCTATTCAGTGTTTACTAAATTAGATCTATTACTGTGTCCTCCTTAATTTTAACCTTCATCATACGTAGTATCCTTTTATTTAAAAACTGTTACTTCCTTTATTATGAGCAGTAGTGAATTTGATTATTTATGCTAGTGATTAAATTGACAAATCAGATCCAACCCAAAGAACAGTCTCCAACCATCACTGGTTGAGAATGATTTCTGGGCAGAACTCCAATAATAAGGGACTTCAGCATATAAAAATGTTGCTGCTGCTGCTAAGTCACTTCAGTCGTGTCCGGCTCTGTGTGACCCCATAGACAGCAGCCCACCAGGTTCCCCCATCCCTGGGATTCTCCAGGCAAGAAGACTGGAGTGGGTTGCCATTTCCTTCTCCAATGCATGAAAGTGAAAAGTGAAAGGTTATGAAGGTGTATAACAACAGAAGATCCATTTCAGTACCTGTACAAAAGTTTGTTTCCCTCCCACCATCCTCCAGCTACTTAAGGCAAGTTCCTCCCCCTCCCCCACTTGGTGCCAGGGTACCGAAAAGAAACAGACTTGTGCTAAGATGCAAGTATTTATACTTATGTGCCCACTGAAATCCCTTTAGCACTTTCAGTTCAGTTTAGTTGCTCAGTCGTGTCCGACTCTTTGCAACTCCATGAATCGCAGCATGCCAGGCCTCCCTGTCCATCACCATCTCCCGAAGTTCACTCAGACTCACGCCCATCGAGTCCATGATGCCATCCAGCCATCTCATCCTCTGTCGTCCCCTTTTCCTCCTGCCCCCAATCCCTCTCAGCATCAGAGTCTTTTGCAGTGAGTCAACTCTTCGCATGAGGTGGCCAAAGTACTGGAGTTTCAGCTTTAGCATCATTCCTTCCAAAGAAATCCCAGGGCTGATCTCCTTCAGAATGGACTGGTTGGATCTCCTTGCAGTCCAAGGGACTCTCAAGAGTCTTCTCCAACACCACAGTCAAAAGCATCAATTCTTCGGTGTTCAGCCTTCTTCATAGTCCGACTCTCACATCCATACATGACCACAGGAAAAACAATAGCCTTGACTAGACGGACCTTAGTTGTCAAGGCAATGTCTCTTCTTTTGAATATGCTATCTAGGTTGGTCATAACTTTTTTCCCAAGGAACAAGCATCTTTTAATTTCATGGCTGCAATCACCACCTGCAGTGATTTTGGAGCCCAAGAAAATAAAGTCTGACACTGTTTCCACTGTTTCCCCATCTATTTCCNTTAGTTGTCAAGGCAATGTCTCTTCTTTTGAATATGCTATCTAGGTTGGTCATAACTTTTTTCCCAAGGAACAAGCATCTTTTAATTTCATGGCTGCAATCACCACCTGCAGTGATTTTGGAGCCCAAGAAAATAAAGTCTGACACTGTTTCCACTGTTTCCCCATCTATTTCCAGTTTGAGGTAATGCTATTTTTACACAATATGTGGAGCTGCTTTTTGAACTCTTAGATAAAACTTTCAGATTAACAGCTATTGTTTACAGTCTAGCCCTAAGGCAAAGAAGGATGGAAAGACCAAGATTTCTTTTTTTATTTAAATCTTGCTGTTAAATCATGGGAGCTAGCTGAGCTCTTGGAGGAAAAACTCAGGAAATAGAGCAAGAAAAGTAATCATTTTAAATTGATATTCCTTTATAAACTTAACTAAATCTGCTTTTATCAGACATTAAAAGTGGAATACAGTAGTAAGTTGTTTTCATTCCACTATTTGAAATATATAGAAACCTTTCAAATGGCAGTTGAGTTAAACACAGTTAACGTAAGTTGTCTGGGTGTCTTTTTTTTTTTTAAAGACTTTGAAAAAGGGTAAAGCGATGACTATTATATACAACTTCTATTTTATCTTAAGAAACACTTAAAATTCGTGGCTCAATTTGTCCCTAGAGCAAAAATATGAAACACTGTTTATTACCTGTGGATTTTAAGTTCTGATTTTGTATCTTCTAGAAGAAGATTAGTAATTCATTATTATTATTATCAACAGCAGCAGCTATAGCAATGTGCACTGAGAAATTACAGGTTCTAAATTCTATTCCTGTCTTGTAAGTGCTATTATAAAAAGGAGGAGAAAAAAACCATAAAAGAAACTAATATACCCTGGTTAAAATGGAATGTTCAAGTGTGACATATAACATAGAAGGGCTTCTTCCCATGTTTACCAGCCGTCAGAATTGGAGAAGACTTAGTAAAAGAGCTAGATTTGAAGTATACCACAATTTCTTTCCTAAAGGACTCCCTTTCTTTGTCATTATATTTAATTTATAAAAGGAAATGACTTTTACTAGCTTAGATTAATTGCATCTTTAAAAATATTTGTTTACTGATTTATGTATTTCAAAATTGAATTGTGAGAATTAATTTCACGACTTTTAGATATCGGGGTTTGCTTATGTCTATGTAGGACATAAAAATATTCAACAAACTTCATCGAAACAATTCACTTTTTAATAATCTTGAATTATTGTTTTTTTTAAATATAATATCAGGTTATTTAGCTTTAATTTTTAATGATGAATGACTGTGTCCAATGACTAAAATAATGAAGATATTTTGAACTGTGGATCTGGAAAATTTTTATATCCGTTATCTGTTAAAAGAGAAGAGAGCAGAAGCAATTTCACTGTATGTAATTTTCGATGTTGCACAAAGATTTTCCCCAGTATTTTGTAGCAGACCTAAGTTGCTTGACCTGCCTGAGTCTGTCTCACTTGGCCTGTCAAATCCATCAAATACTGATTGGAACAGATTACTGAGTTGATGGATCACCAGGATTAGGCCCATCTTTCCACAAAAGACTCTGTAATCATGATGAGAGGTTATTGTTGCCTGGGAGCTCAAAAGAGACAAACTACATTGCACACAAGGATCAGCTGGAGCTGTTTGTAATGCAACAGACATTGGAAAACAAAATGAGTCATGGCGTGTGCCACAAAGCCAGCCCAGTGAACATCAGAAAGATATGTCCAGCTCTCATAAAATTACACTGGAATGTTTTAACTAAAATAATGTTTATATGAAATATTTCCAAATAATCTCTATCTTTTCCCAGAACAATACTTAACTGAAAGTCAATGTTTTATTTTTGGCTTTTATACAGAGAATGCAATACTTTAAAGGTAGTGTTTTAATTTGATTTGAAATGTAAATTATATTACCTACTCATAAAAAAAGGATATATAAATATGGATAAGTATATAAAAATTATTTAACATTGTGAACTTAAGATTGGAAAAACTAATATTGTTGGGATTTTACCGAGTTAAGAGCCAATGACAGAAACTTATAAAACCAGCCTTGTTGAATGTTTTAACATAGAATATATGATTCAGCTCTTTTAAAGGATATATCACTTGAATAAATTATACCAGCACTAAAATGCATGACATGGAAACTTTAAAATACATTTTCCCTGAACTGTTATTAATGTGACATTTTTCTTTCTCTCTGACCTCTAGAAAATTGACTTTTTATTATGTAGTACATATCTGTTTTCTTTTAGTTCATGAATGAAATAGGACCATTTTTTAAAATAAATTCAGTTATACAGCAAGGCCTGTGTACCCTAATTGAAAGAACATGTAAAATAATGACAAGTCCATATAGAGATGTGACCTCTGAAATGTACAGAACATTACTGGTAAGTAACAGCTTCCTGTACAATGTACTCTGATGATAGAAAAGCCAAAATGATATTTTCCGTACCATGACATACATTAATAGAAAAGGATTCTGCTAGGTACAGGATTATAGAACTGTATTTACTTTCAACACTAAACTCTAATCTTCCCAGTCATTAAAGAATATCAACTTTCTTTGTACAGTAGATATTTAGGCATTATAAAAGTTAAATATACTTTTCATATTCATCTGTGGACTGCAACTTCTAAATTTTAGCATTCTGGTATTAAAGATAATGTGAAATATAATGAACATAACCTAGTTTGGAGTTTGTTAGATATACTTGAGGACCTTTACATATATGTTTTCAAAGTTACTCTTCCTGAAGTCTTATAAAGTAGATATTACTACCTTTATTTCAAAAATCTGGAAACCAAGGCTCAGAACATTTGTCCACAATCAGAGAATTGGTAAAGAAGAGTTAAAATTCAGTTTAATTGAAATTAACTGGATGGAAAGAGCCAAATTAGAAAGTTAGAATGATTTTCCTCCATGCTCTCAGAGCCACTATTTTTATATGAAAATGAATATGCCTGCTCAATAGATATTACTGTAAGGAGAAAGTTAAATTACACTTATTTACTACTGTGATCTTGCCTTATTTTGTACATATGATACTATATTGTGACTGGTTGCATGTCAATTTCACCCTTAAAATCTATGATGAAATTGTTATGCTCTTCAAAATGACTTGGATTGCATCGTGTTCATTTTTGTATCCCCAGCACCTAACAAAATGCCTGATTTGCAAAAAATAATACCTGTATGAATAGATGAATTACTGCATCAAAACATAACTCTTTCATCTTAGGAGACTGAGAAAGGGGACTTAGAAAAGAATCCAATCCAAAATTAATTCTAGAACTGGTAATGAGAAATTAATCACAGAATAGTGACCACAAAGCTTCCTAGCTTGCCAGGTTTACACACCTCTATTCTATTCTTGCCAGGTTTATGTCATCTGTATTCTGATTACATATTCTCACACACAAAGCACTGTTCATATCACTGAACTTTGTTTTCTGAAATTATATCTGACGTATATAACAAATAACAGTCACTTTAAGGTCTTTCATAGATTGAAGAATTCACTTGCTTACTAAGCCACATGCATTCTTACTGAACACTTCCCCAGGTAACATGTGCTAGGGAGACATATATGAATAAAATATCAACCTTACTAATCATAATCTTACAGTTTTGCCATTGGAATAGCCTGCAAACCATAATTCAATGGCTTTAGTGCTACAGAAGTAAGTTCAAGGAGCTAAGGAAGAGTGGAGGTGGGAATAATCAGAGAAGATACGTGAAATGGGTCTTGTGGGGAAAATGTGAATTTACCGAAAGAAATGGACTAAGTAGGACACTCTAGGAAAAGGATTAATGACGTTTAGGGTTATCCTCATATGCATAGCCATGAGGCTAACTGAATATGTGGACATATCCCAATACAAATGGCAAACATTGTCTGGAGTGTTTGAACTAGCCCAGGCTGCCTTGCTGGGGCTTCTCTGCCCTTGGAATGGGGTATCTCCACATCCAAGGTCAGGTGTGACCTAAATCAAATCTCTTACAATTAAAACAGTGGAAGTGACAAATAGATTCAAGGGATTAGATCTGATAGAGCATGTGAAGAACTACAGACGAGGTTCATGGCACCGTAGAGGAGGCAGTGATCAAGAGCATCCCTCGGAAAAAGAAATGCAAACAGGCAAAATGGTTCTCTGAGGAGACCTTACAAATAGCTATGAAGAGAAGCTAAGGGCAAAGGAGAAAAGGGAAGATATACCCATTAGAATGCAGAGTTCCAAAGAACAGCAAGGAGACATCAGAAAGCCTTCCTCAGCGATCGATGCAAGGAAATAGAGGAAAACAATAGAATGGGAAAGACTAGAGATCTCTTCAAGAAAATTAGAGATACCAAGGGAACACTTCATGCAAAGATGGGCACAATGAAGGACAGATGGTATGGACTTAACAGAAGCAGAAGATATTAAGAAGAGATGGTAAGAGTACAAAGAAGAATTATACAAAAATGTTCTTCATGACCCAGGTAATCACGATGATGTGATCACTCACCTAGAGCCAGACATCCTGGAATGCAAAGTCAAGTGGGCCTTAAGAAGCATCACTATGAACAAAGCTAGAGGAGGAGATGGATTTCCAGTTGAAGTATTTCAAATCCTGAAAGATAATGCTATGAAAGTACTNGTTTGAGTAAACTCCAGGAGTTGGTGATGGACAGGGAGGCCTGGCATGCTGCAGTCCATGGGGTCACAATGAATCAGACACAACTGAGTGACTGAACTGAACTGAAAGAAAAAAGAAAAATTTGCCAGTACTAAAGAGAAGAAATAGCTAATACAAAAAGATCTAAAGATCAACCATAATTTAAAATTAATAGTCAAGAATATTAAAAAATTATGATACATATGTCAGTTTAATTTTCAATTATTTATGTTTTATTGTTTTTATCATACGCTTTTACTATGGTAAAATTAACATGCTNAATTTGCCAGTACTAAAGAGAAGAAATAGCTAATACAAAAAGATCTAAAGATCAACCATAATTTAAAATTAATAGTCAAGAATATTAAAAAATTATGATACATATGTCAGTTTAATTTTCAATTATTTATGTTTTATTGTTTTTATCATACGCTTTTACTATGGTAAAATTAACATGCTACCTTAAAAATATTGTATTATTGGCTTGTTAATGGGATAAGGATCTGTATTAACTATTGATTAGTATATTTCCAAAGGCAGCTTGAAAATATTTATATACAATGAGTAAAAAGACAAGAAAATTTTGGACATCTATTTAAAATGTAAGGAAAAGAAAACATGATGAAATCCTTGAACTTAAAAATATAGCTTTTGAAATAAATTTGAAGATGTGATTAACAGTAGATTGGCTACAAGTCGGAAAGAATCAATGAACCTAAAGATAGGATACTAGAGTTATTCAAGTTGAACCAGAGAGAAGAAAAATGGATTGAAAAGAAATTGACACCAATGACTTGGGGATGGTATTAAGTGATCCACCATATGTGTAACTAAAGTCTTTGAAATAGTAAAAGGAAAATGAAACAGAAAAAAACATGTGAAGAAACATTGGCCATGATTTTTCCATTTATAATCAAAACAGTAGTTCACATATTTGGAGGAGCTCAGCAAAATCAAAAACTATAAACATAAATGTTTTGAGAGTCCCTTGGACTGCAAGGAGATCCAACCAATCCATCCTAAAGGAAATCAGTCCTGGATGTTCATTGGAATGACTGATGCTGAAGCTGAAACTCCAATACTTTGGCCACCTCATGAGAAGAGTTGACTCATTGGAAAAAATTCTGATGCTAGGAGGGATTGGGGGCAGGAGGAGAACGGGAAGACAGAGGATGAGATGGCTGGATGGCATCACTGACTCGATGGACATGAGTTTGAGTGAACTCCAGTAGTTGGTGATGGATAGCAAGGCCTGGTGTGCTGTGATTCATGGGGTTGCAAAGAGTCAGACATGACTGAGCAACTGAACTGAACTGAAACAAATACACAACTAAGCTCTTTAAAGTCAAACTGCTTAAACTGGAGGAAAACAAAAACATAAAAGCCTTGGAAAAGAGATACATTATATTCCAGAGAAATACGGTAAGAATGATAACAGATATTATTAGAAACAATGGAAACATGTGAACAAGAGAATCACATCTTTTCAATGATGTGAAAAATAAAACTGTCAACAAGAATTCAATATCCAGTAAAAACTTCTTTAGCAAAATGAAAGCAAAATCTCTTTTTCAGATAACAGAAAGCTAAGATAATTCACCCACAGACTCAGAGATACTATGAAAATGTGTCATGTGGAAGGGAAATAATAGCAGATGAGAAATCATCTCAACAAGAAGGAATATAAAGCACCAGAAAAAAATAAATATATGAATAAACTTTAAAGACTATTTTTCTTCCTTTCCTTATTTTTTAAATATTATGAGTGTTTAAACAATAGCAGAACATTATAGAGTCATAGCATATATGTAAATAAAACACATGACAACAATATCTCAAGGGAAAACTGGGAGTAAATGAAACTATTCTAATATTTTTACATCATATGTGAAGAGGTAAAATATTAATTCAAAGACTAAAAAATTCAAGATAAATTATAACCACTACAGTAATCATAAAAGAGAATGTGATGAGCTATATTTTAAAGGCCTTTAAAGAAGGAAAAATAAAATACTAAAATGTGTTTGTATATAAATATATGTGTGTATTTACATATAAGATGGCAGGAGAAAAGAAAGAAGAGCAAGGGAAGAAGGCAAAAACTGAAAATAGATATTAAAATTATGGATAATGCCAATTATATAAATTTTTATTTATTTATACCAATGGAATAAATCCTCTAATTAAAAGGCAAAATTTATTTAAAAATTAATCACTACCCAACTAACTGTTGTTTTCAAAAGATGATTTTTAATAAAATCAAACAGATTGAAAGTAAAGTGTGGAAAAAATATCATGTAAACAGTAAACATTGAGTAAACACACATTTTTCTATTAATCTCACAAAAGTACACTTCAAGACAAAGCATATTACCACAGACAGAAAGGTTTATTTTATAGTATAAATTTGTCAGTTCATCAAGAAAATAATAACAATACTAAATGGAAATAGAGAAACATACGATCATTGTAGAAGATTTTAACATCCTCTGTCCAGTGACTGATAGAACAAATAGAAAAAGATTAAGCTTAAATATTAAAGATTTTAACAAGACTCATTAAACTCAAACTAAATTACATTTAAAGAACATTCACACAATTTCATAATTCACATTTTTTACAAGTACACAATAACATCCATCAGAAGAGACTATGCACTGGGCTATGAAGCAAATTTGAAAGAATTTCAATCACACAGAGGATGTTCTCTTTCCATAATGGAATTTAATTATAAATCAACTGTAAGATAAGTAGAATAACCCCCAAATATTTGGAAACCCATCAGCAAAGTAACAAGTTAAAAGCAAGTTATATAATATTGCTAATTGAATGCTAGTGAAACATAGTTTTTGCACATTTCAGGGGATGTTGTGAAAGCAGTTATGAGAAGGAAATTTAAACCTTGAAATGTTTATATTGGAAAAAGAATAAAGCTACCTTCACAAGAAGCTAGCAAAAGAAGAATAAATAAAAGAAAGTAAATAAGCAATATAATAAACAATTTTTTTAAATTCAGAATCAATAGAATACAAAACAGAAAAGAAGAAAATCAACAAAGCCAAAATTTGTTGGTCATCTGAAAAAAATAAGCCAACTGGTGAATCTCTAAGTAGAAATGATGCATGATTTCACACACACACCCATATATATATATGTCTGTAAGGTGAAAAAAAATTATAATGATGAAAAAGACCAAACTGGGATCACTCAGCATATTGATTTGGGGATTAATCTATGTTATTAGATGCATCAGTAGTTCATTTCGTTGTATCACTGAGTACCATTCCATTGTATGAAATTACCATATTTTGGTTAACCAGTGACCCATCGTAGGATATTTGAATTGTTTCAAGTTTGAAGCTTCCATTAGTACAAGTGTTATAAACATCTGTGTACAAGTATTTGTGTAGAATTTAATAAATACTAGGAGATAAAAGACTGGGTCCCCATACTATGTGTATGTTACCTTGTTAGAAACAAGGTATTGTTTATTGTTTTATAAAGTGACTGTAGCATGTTTACTTCTGTAATTGCTGTATAAGAGTTCTAGCTGCACCACATCCTCACCAATATTTGCTTGATATGGTCAGCTTTTAACATTTAGGCCATTTGAGTAAGTGTATACTGATATCCAATTGTGTTTTCAATTTGTTTTCCCTGGTGACTGGTTTGAAGATCTTTTCTTCGGTGAATTGGCCATTTGCATAACTACTTTTGTGAAGGAGCTCCTCAAATTTTGCGAATTTTTTATTTTTTATGAGTCATACAAGTTTGTTTTCTGTTTTGGATGACTTTCTTACAAAATACGTGCATAGCTAATATTTTTCCCTTTTCAAAGCTAATGTTAATATTGTACATGCAGAATTTTGGTTGTTGTTTCTTACGTTTTAACCCTAGATTATTATACAATTTGTGATAGAAAGTACAATGCTTTGACTCTTCTATTAGATTTATTTTACTCAACAAATATTTACAGATTTCTCTAAGGTACAATACACAGCAGAACATTACCAATACACATAAGTCAGTTTAATTTTCAATTATTTATGTTTTATTGTTTTTATCATACGGTCTTACTATGTTAAAATTAACACGTTACCTTAAAAATATTGTATTATTGGCTTGTTAATGGGATAAGGATCTGTATTAACTATTGATTAGTATATTTCCCTCAGAGAAGGTAATGGCACCCCAGTTCAGCACTCTTGCCTGGAAAATCCCGTGGACGGAGGAGCCTGGTGGGCCACAATCCATGGGGTCGCTAAGAGTTGGATACAACTGGGTGACTTCACTTTCACTTTTCACTTTCATGCATTGGAGAAGGAATGGCAACCCACTCCTGTGTTCTTGCCTGGAGAATCCCAGGGATGGGGGGAGCCTCATGGGCTGCCATCTATGGGGTCGCACAGAGTCAGACATGACTGAAGTGACTTAGCAGTAGCAGTAGCAATATATTTCCAAAAGCACTACAAAAATTACAATAAATGTAATAAGAATTTGAAAAGTTATCTTTTTTCAACTTGTAAAAATCCCTAAGGTGTTATCATTCCAGATGTTTAGTTTAAAAACATTTGATGATCACCTTATACAATGCTTATTATGCTGGTATATATAACATTTAGAAATAATTGAGACAGCAATAGAAAGCATGTAACTATTAATTGTAGCAAGATTAGTTAACTTTGTACTTTAGTTTGCCTTGGTAACTAATTTTTTTTTAAAGCCTTTGAGTTAGATATTAGATTTATCATTCTTTCTAAGCATCCATTCCTTAACCAATAATAATAAAATAATGTTTCTTCATTATTTAAATATAGGTATCATTCATGCACATTAGAAACCAATCCTAATTTGATAAGTTTTACTAAATATTAATGTATTACATATAGAAAAGAATTAAAGATCATCATGCCATGGAAATCTAAAATATATTCATAAAATAGAATACTAAATATTAAGCTGTCAATTATCTACAAATTGACTTATTCATCAAGTACAATCACACTAAAAATGTCAACAGAATTTTTTATAGAAATTGGAATGCTCATAAAATATTTATATAGAGTTTACATGCTACGTGGAGAAAATGTGGAAAAAGCATTCAGCAGCATTTAATATTCCATCATGGTTTAAAAAAAAAAAAAAACCCTCTGCAAACTAGAAATAGGTAAAAGGCACTACCAAAACCTATGGCTAGCACTAAATCTGACTGAGAAATGTTGAATACTTTCCCCCAGTGGTAAGTAACTAGGCAAGAATGCCCTCTCTTACCACTACTATTAACATTTATTAATGGTTATAATCATTGAAATAAGATAAATAATAAACACCTTCGGTATCTCTAATTTTCTTGAAGAGATCTCTAGTCTTTCCCATTCTGTTGTTTTCCTCTATTTCTTTGCATTGATCGCCAAGGAAGGCTTTTTTATCTCTTCTTGCTATTCTTTGGAACTCTGCATTCAGATGCTTACATCTTTCCTTTTCACCTTTGCTTTTTGCTTCTCTTCTTTTCACAACTATTTGTAAGGCCTCCCCAGACAGCCATTTTGCCATTTTGCATTTCTTTTCCATGGGGATAGTCTTGATCCCTGTCCCCTGTACAGTGTCATGAACCTCATTCCATAGTTCATCAGGCACTCAATCTATCAGATCTAGGCCCTTAAATCTATTTCTGACTTCCACTGTATAATCAAAAGGGATTTGATTTAGGTCATACCTGAATGGTCTAGTGGTTTTCCCTACTGTCTTCAATTTAAGTCTGAATTT
>SJYA01001197.1:2214847-2256642 GCA_006410615.1 Neotragus moschatus
GATGGTGACTGCAGCCATGAAATTAAAAGACGCTTACTTCTTGGAAGAAAAGTTATGACCAACCTAGATAGCATATTCAAAAGCAGAGATATTACTTTGCTGACTAAGGTCTGTCTAGTCAAGGCTATGGCTTTTCCTGTGGTCAAGTATGGATGTGAGAGTTGGACTGTGAAGAAGGCTGAGCGCCAAAGAATTGATGCTTTCGAACTGTGGCGTTGGAGAAGACTCTTGAGAGTTCCTTGGACTGCAAGGAGATCCAACCAGTCCATTCTTAAAGAGATCAGCCCTGGGATTTCTTTGGAAGGAATGATGCTAAAGCTGAAGCTCCAGTACTCTGGCCACCTCATGCAAAGAGATGACTCATTGGAAGAGAGCCTGATGCTGGGAGGGATTGGGGACAGGAGGAGAAGGGGACGACCGAGGATGAGATGGCTGGATGGCATCACTGACTCTATGGGCATGAGTCTGAGTGAACTCCGGGAGTTGGTGATGAACAGGGAGGCCTGGCGTGCTGCAATTCATGGAGTTGCAAAGAGTCAGACACGACTGAGAGACTCAATTGAAACTGAAATAATAAACTCCCAAGTTCAGGAAGAATAGAGTTCAGTTCAGTTCAGTTCACTCACTCCGTTGTGTCCGACTCTTTGTGACTCCATGAACCACAGCACACCAGGCCTCCCTGCCCATCAGCAACTCCTGGAGTCTATCCAAACCCATGTCCATTGAGTCAATGATATCCAACCATCCCATCCTCTGTCGTCCCCTTCTCCTCCTACCCTCAATCTTTCCCAGCATCAGGATCTTTTCCAATGAGTCAGCTCTTCACATCAGGTGGCCAAAGTATTGGAGTTTCAGCTTCAACATCAGTCCTTCCAGTGAACACCCAGGACTGATTTCATTTAGGATGGACTGGTTGGATCTCCTTGCAGTCCAAGGGACTCTCAAGCGTTTTCTCCACACCACAGTTCAAAACCATCAGTTCTTCAGTGCTCAGCTTTCTTCATAGTCCAACTTTCACATCTACACATGACCATTTGGAAAACCATAGCCTTGACTAGACAAACCTTTGTTGGCAAATAATGTCTCTGCTTTTTAATATGCTGTCTAGGTTGGTCATAACTTTCCTTCCAAGGAGTAAGCATCTTTTAATTTCATGGCTGCAATCACCATCTGCAGTGATTTTGGAGCCACCCAAAATAAAGTCAGCCACTGTTTCCACTGTTTCCCCATCTATTTCCCATGAAGTGATGGGATCAGATGCCATGATATTGCTGCTGCTGCTACTAAGTTGCTTCAGTCGTGTCCCACTCTGTGCAACCCCATAGACAGCAACCCATCAGGCCCCACCGTCCCTGGGATTCTCTAGGCAAGAACACTGGAATGGGTTCCCTTTTCCTTCTCCAAAGAATAAAAGTGAAAAGTGAAAGTGAAATGACTCAGTTGTGTCCGACTCAGCGACCCCATGGACTGCACCCCACCAGACTCCTCCGTTCATGGGATTTTCCAGGCAAGAGTACTGGAGTGGGGTGCCATTGCCTTTTCCGGCCATGATCTTAGTTTTCTGAATATAGAGCTTTAAGCCAACTTTTTCACTCTCCTCTTTCACTTTCATCAAGAGGCTCTTTAGTTCCTCTTCACTTTCTGCCATAAGGGTAGTGTCATCTGCATATCTGAGGTTATTGATATTTCTCCTGGCAACCTTGATTCCAGCTTGTGCTTTCTCCAGCCCAGCATTTCTCATGATGTACTCTGCATATAAGTTAAATAAGCAGGGTGACAATATACAGCCCTGACATAATCCTTTTCCTATTTGGAATCAGTTAATTGTTCCATGTCCAGTTCTAACTGTTGCTTCCTGACCTGTGTATAGGTTTCTCAAGAGGCAGGGCAGGTGGTCTGGTATTCCCATCTCTCTCAGAATTTTCCAGTTTCTTGTGATCCACACAGTCAAAGGCTTTGGCATAGTCAATAAAGCAGAAATAGATGTTTTTCTGGAACTCTCTTGCTTTNTGGCCTGCATACAGATTTTTCAAGAGGCAGGTCAGGTGGTCTGGTATTCCCTTCTCTCTCAGAATTTTGAGTTTGTTTGATCCACACTGTCAAAGGCTTTGTCATAATCAATAAAGCAGAAATAGAATTTTTTGTGCAACTCTCTTGTTTTTTCGATGATCCAGCGGATGTTGGCAATTTGATCTCTAGTTCCTCTGCCTTTTCTAAAACGAGCTTGAACATGTGGAAGTTCACAGTTCACGTACTGCTGAAGCCTGGCTTGGAGAATTTTAAGCATTACTTTGCTAGCGTGTGAGATGAGTGCAATTGTATGGTAGGTTGAGTCTTCTTTGGCATTGCCTTTCTTTGGAATTGGAATGAAAACTGACCTTTTCCAGTCCCATGACCACTGCTGAGTTTTCCAAATTTGCTGGTATATTGAATGTAGCACAAAAGCTTTTATTTGAAAATGATTTGGTGGCTAAGAAAAAAATCTAAGGTATCTAGAAAGCAACTGTATGAACTAATCACAAAATTAGTAATTTCACTGGAGATAAAGGGATATAAAATTCATTTTTAACTTTTTTACATGCTATAATGGCACCCTACTCCAGTACTCTTGCCTTGAAAATCCCATAGGCAGAGGAGCCTTGTAGGCTGCCATCCATGGAGTCGCTAGGAGTCGGACACAACTGAGTCATTTCACTTTCACTTTTCACTTTCATGCATTGGAGAGGGAAATGGCAACCCACTCCAGTGTTCTTGCCTGGAGAATCCCAGGGATGGGGGAGCCTGGTGGACTGCCATCTTTGGGGTTGCACAGAGTCAGACACGACTGAAGCGACTTAGGAGCAGCATAAGCATTTTACATACTATAAGTGAATGATAAAAAAATGAAAAAATTTTAAATTCTTTTCATGATAATAGTGAATTTATAAACTCTTTAGGAATCAATTTAACAAAAGTTGTATAAGAGCTTTTCTTTGAAAAGTATAGAAAATTAGTAAGGATTAAAGAAGAGGTAAAAAATGGAGAAATTTATTCCAGTGAGGCAGAAGATTCAACATTATCAAGATTTTGGTTCTTCCCAAACTGATCTATAGATTAAATTCAAATCCAAGCCAAAGTCTAGCTGTATATTTGCATAAGAGCCAGCATACTGATTATTGCTGTATCATTTTTGCTAATAAGATCTCTTTTCATTATTTAGAAGTTCTAACTTTTAAATACATCTTGGGACTCAACCATCAGAACTCAATATAAGCATCTGTCTTATCCACAAAAGTTTTCCACAAACTGAAACAGGCTGGGACTTGGGACCTTTATACTGGAGTGCCTGCATGTGGACAAATGTCTTTTGTAGCAACAGAATAGAAAGAAACTGTAAGGGACTAAAAATAATTGCATGCAAGCACTGTTGGTATAAATCATGGATAAGATAATAAGGCTAACTTCTGAGGTGCCAGGAGCAAATGCAGGGTAGGGCAGGTGAACCCTGTACACAGCATTACCAAGACGGTGAATAGACCACCTAAACTACCCCTCTGACCAACACACTAATCTGTCACTACCCTCATCCTCCTTAAGAAACCAGCCCACACTCCTCCAGAAGCAGGAAGCAAGCAACAGAACCTGTTTCTTGTTTTTGTTCCTTCTAATTACAGTTTCTCTGGTGGCTCAATCAATAAGAATCTGCCTAAAACACAGGAGACTTGGGTTCAATTCCTAGTTTGGGAAGAAAAGGAATTAGCAACCAACTCCAGGAATCTTGCCTTGAGAATTCTGTGGCAAAAGAGACTGACAAGCCCCAGTCCATGGCTCACAAAGCGTTGGACACTTTTACTTCGCTGCAGCACTGAGTCCCAATAAAGCCTTGCCTAAATTCCTTGTCTGGACTCTCATCAATTTCTATTCAATAAAGAGCCTAAGAAACTGAGTCAGTAACAAAACTACCACCTTCGTTGTGAAGTTTCTCAAGTTTTACCATTTCACAGTTTACTTTTCCAACCATGGAGCAGGTAAGTAGGTGGCCGGCCTTTGCTATTCTGTGCCCAGTGGTGTTTGGGATCAGCTGCTGACTACTTCTTCAAGTCATTTTTCTGCCTTTTCCAGGTCACTATTTCCATTATCTTCTTCTGGATTTCGCAAATCTCTCGGAGCTGAGCACAACTAGTTCCTGAATTGAACTCTTGAAGTTTTTGATTAAAAGCCCACATAGAAGAGACAAAATGAGTAACTGTAAGTTGTTTTGATGACACATGCTTCAAGTTTGGTCTTCGGGTTTTTCGCAATGTGCAATACTTTTTTCAAAAACAAAATTGATTTCATGGGAATTACACAGGCAGTGTTTTTCTCAGAACATTTATATTAATAATTTTCAATTTCCTAAATGCTATTCCATTGTTCTGTAGATCAGCAAGACTCACTTCAAAAAAGCAATTCTAGAAGACATCAGATACAGTTTTGCTTCTTGAGACTGGCCTAGTGTTATTCCAATATTTTTTATGTATCATACCAATCTTTCCGAGAAAATAAGTTCACTACTTCAGTCTTGGCTTTTTTCTGTTGTCTTCCCATAAGATGCTTATTCTTCCCCAACTGCTACAGTGCCTCTCAGAGACTCAAAGGGCAGCAAGTGTATTTTTAAATTATTCCAGATACCTTAACCCACCACAAACACTGTATCCGAAGAAATAAAATGTGCTGGGAAAAAAAAAGTTTAAAATCTTCTCTTGAAGTTGTGGCACTTCAGTTTAAACAGGATTTTTTTTTCCCCTTTCTTAATCTCCCTTTAAACTGTTATCTTTTTCAAATTTGATTCATGTAGCTGCTGGATAAAGAAATTCTTTTAAATAATTGCCAAGAGAACAAATAGGAATCAAAGTGTCAAATTCCCTAACATTATTTTGTAGGTAGACTTAAATACTTCTCTAATGCCTACGAGAAATCAAATATTGGTAATCTGTCGCTGTCCATTTCTCTCTTCCCAGATAGCTAATGACATGCATTATACTTCCCTGACTGTGTGTACCTTTCATTTCATGCAAAGCCTTTAATCCTTCTCTTTTTAGATAAAATGCCATAACTATAGTGTAGTAGGTTAAGATTGATTGACAAGTGCATATAATTATGGCTTCAATCGTGGAGTGTGTTTTACAATTGAAAAAAATGCACAACCTTGAAAATAAAGAAGTGCCCTTTCTCTGGGATAAAAGGATCATATCAAATTGGTTCATTTCTTTGCTAGAATGAAATAAAAGANGATGTTGAAGCTGAAACTCCAATACTTTGGCCACTTGATGCTAAGAGCTGACTCATTTGAGAAGACCCTGATGCTGGGAAAGATTGAAGGCAAGAGGACAAAGGGACGACAGAAGATGAGATGGCTGGATGGCATCAGCCAACTTGACAGACATGAGTTTGGGTAGGCTCTGAGAGTTGGTGATGGACAGGGAGGCCCTGGTGTGCTGCAGTTCATGGGGTCACAAAGTGTTGGACACGACTGAGCGACTGAACTGAACTGATATAGATTTTAGCACTGAAACTCTAAAGGTTTTAGCTGTTTTCATGAAGTTATCTTAGAAAAAATTATCTTTATATTGAACTTGTATCAAAATCTCAAATATTTCAGTAAGATATATGAAGACAGTGATTTCATATTTCAAGTGGTTCAGCCAATAATATATATTCACTGAAGTTTAGCAATATTATAAGAAGAGTCTCATCTTTCATAACATTCCTAAACCTCAATAAAGTATTTTAAATAAATTTACTTTAATTAATATAAGTAACTCTTTATTAAATTTAATTTAAATGCCTATTTAAGACTTAATTTAAAGTGCTGCTCTCTAAACTGTGTAGTCTGACCACACAAATGGTCTTAATGCCCGAAATGATTTGTACTTTAAAATCCTTAGGGAAAAAAACAGATAAAAAGAAAAATGGATCAGCACATACTTAGTAACTAAATCATTATTTACTTACTAGGTTTAGTACACAAGAGGGATATTGTCAGAGCACTCACTGCTGTGATAAAATTAAATCATGTCAGCATTTTTCACACCCAACAAAAGAAATATGTAATAAATAGAGAATCGTGCTTCCTTTTAAAGGAGAAAAAAATCACCTTCTCAGCTCAATAGCCTACTGTAATCTGGTGATTAAATTCCAAGGATGAGTGATCTTGAGCTGCCATAAAAATACAAAGTGTATCCATATATTGGATTTTATTAATCTCCTGATTTTGACTGCCTTGGTTTCATTCTTGGAATAAACTGGAAAAGTCCATTTATGCTTACATTCTAAAGCATAATTACTATGATTAAAAAGTTGTGGTAACTTATGATCTGTAAAACTAGTAAATTATATCCAGCCTGTAAGTAGAACTAATTATAAAGCTGTTGCTTGATTAAGGTGTTTATACTAAAGAGTATTATAGGGATTAGTCCAAAGCTTTACATCCTGCAGCACAGAATTAATATGCAGGATTTAAACACTCAAATTAATTCAGGTGCAGCAAACAATTATATGAAATAGGAACACTTGACTGAGCTAATGACCACACCAGTCCACCAAGCTAATTTATAATCATGTAATATTGACCTCTCTGCGTGTTCACACAAGGACGGTTCTCATGCTAATTTCTGCCTGCAAACCACTGTCGTAGCCTTGTGTCTAATCATCACAGTGATTAGTGCCAGACTGGAAGCACTGGTACCTAATATTATTGTAAATTTTGTCATAATGAAACAACTCATATTGCAAGAAGTTAACTGGAAATGATAAACTATGTCATCATCACCAACAAGAAGAAGCATTTAGTAAGAATTTACTATGAGCGTTTCTAGTCTCCAGAGAACAGTCTAGCTGTGCTCCACATCTGACCTCTGTGAGTTTATCAGCTAATTGGAATAAATACATTGAAGGAGAGAGAGTCTAGGTCAAAATGATAGCTAGTCTGGCTTACGGTTTAAGACTCCTATATATAAGCTAGTCAAACCACATCTTAGTCCAGGATTTATTCTAAAATAAATAAATGCAGTCTAGATCCCGTGGGGCTTATTCATTCAAAATGTTCAGCAAACAATTAAGTTCTGCCTTGTGCATTTTAGACAGTTTTTAAAAAAGAAAAATTGCTAACGCAGTCCTTGCTCTGAAGAGTTAAGGAACATGCACTTTAATAGGAAATTGACTGTATACTAATTTGAGAATATTAGCATAAGAGAGGCACAAAGAAATATGTGAGTTCACACAGAGGAAAGCTGTCCTACACAAAGCACTAGGCCAAGAGCCCAAAGATAGGGGTCAGTTAGAGTCTAGCTTGTCTTACTAGCAGTATGGGTTTAGACATCTGCTTTCCTGCACCTGTGCCTCAATGAAATAAATGTTTTATTTTAAACAGATCTAAAAGAGAGGTTGATTTGGGATGAAAGCTAATATCTTATATGCATATTAAGAATCATTCTAGCTGTCACTGGGTATCCCACCAAAGACAGGACTGGCAAAGTGATCAATAAAGACAGACTACTTGTCTTATTTCCTAACATTTCTTCCTTACATATTTAAGTATTTATTTATTTATCTACTCATTTGATTTATTCATTTATGGCTGCTTGGGCTAGAAACTCTGAGAGATGGTCATGTAGCAAGCAAGAATGAAATATTTATCTTCTTCCAATAGATCCAACCAGTCCATTCTGAAGGAGATCAGCCTTGGGATTTCTTTGGAAGGAATGATGCTAAAGTTGAAGCTCCAGTACTTTGGCCACCTCATGCGAAGAGTTGACTCATTGGAAAAGACTCTGATGCTGGGAGGGATTGAGGGCAGGAGGAGAAGGGGACGACAGAAGATGAGATGATTGGATGGCATCACTGACTCGANAGAATGAAATATTTATCTTCTTCCAATAGATCCAACCAGTCCATTCTGAAGGAGATCAGCCTTGGGATTTCTTTGGAAGGAATGATGCTAAAGTTGAAGCTCCAGTACTTTGGCCACCTCATGCGAAGAGTTGACTCATTGGAAAAGACTCTGATGCTGGGAGGGATTGAGGGCAGGAGGAGAAGGGGACGACAGAAGATGAGATGATTGGATGGCATCACTGACTCGATGAACGTGAGTCTGAGTGAACTCCGGGAGATGATGACGGAAAGGGAGGCCTGGCGTGCTGCGATTCATGGGGTTGCAAAGAGTCGGACACGACTGAGCGACTGAAATGAACTGAACTGAACTGAATGGAGAGTTTTTAATTGCTAGACCTTTATTCTTCTCAAGGAAGAGTAAAAATTGTTGCAAAAACTCAGAGGCTGTTTCTGATGAGTCATTAAAGTTCTGTGTAATGGGTCATATGAAAGTAACAAAATTAGAAGTTTGAGGATGTTGCCCTCAAGGGAGAGTTGAAGTATATCTGAAAATATGTTGAGGGGAAGCAGCAGAAATGAAAGATTCTCAGTCCAGGGTTCAAATGCCTGGCTCTGGATATGGTGGCTTTTAAATGCTGAGGTCCCTGGTAAACCCAGGAACACTGTGGGACCTGAAACCTGACTTCAGTTGGCTGAGAGACAACTCCTTTCAGAACAGTGAGACCAGTGGTGCCCTGACTGTGACACAAATGGGGGCTAATCTTTAAGAACTAGGCGAAGTAAGTCCTCCTAGCGGTAAAATATCAGGATTTTCCCACTGTCCTCCCTCCCCCCTCACACTTTCTGTTGTGTTGAATGCCTTTGTAGTGACTGAAATCATATTTTCAGGAGGCAATACTAAACAACAACAATTGTTCCCTGAAGAGGAGAGAATCGTAAAATTAGTAAGCTGCTTTCTGCCATATATCAGAATCAGTCATAGATAATACATATGTCCCCTCCCTCTCGAACCTCCCTCCCACCTCCCAGCCTATCCCACCCCTCTAGGTTGTCACAGAGCACCGGTCTGAGCTCCCAGCGTCATACAGAAAATTTCCACTGACGATCTATTTTTACATATGGTGATGTACATGTTGATGTATGGCAGAAATCAATACAATCTTGTAAAGTGATTATCCTACAACTAAAAATAAATAATTTTTTAAATCTTAAAAAAAAAAAGCTAATAAGTGGAACAGACACTATTAACAGCTTTCACCAAAATGTTCACTGAAGAATTCTAGGGTCCTTAAATATTCTTCGAAAACAAATTATTAAATCAAATAATTCTGGGAAAACTGTATAAGTGAGCTACCTCCTCGAGGAACAACATAGCACATTAACCTATTAAGTGTTTCAAGGAGTTTTGACCTAAGAATTCCATTTAGCTTTGTTATCATAAACTTTTCAAATTTACTTACGCACAAAATTCTGTTTTGAAAAATTTTGAAATATTAAGTAACTTTTTTAAGGATACTAGTAGTTTTTAAACTACTTTTTAGGAAGCAATGGTGTATGTGAATGACTCTAAAACTATTGCAAAGAGGAAATTGTAATAAAAAAAACATAAGGAGATGTTTAACAAATCATCTACGTTTAAGTGACTTGAAACCCAGTGATAGCTTTATAAATATTAGGTATCCTAATATAACAGAGAAGGCAATGGCACCCCACTCCAGTACTCTTGCCTGGAAAATCCCATGGATGGAGAGCCTGATGGGCTGCAGTCCATGGGATCGCTAAGAGTCAGACATGACTGAGCGACTTCACTTTCACTATCCTTATATAAAGAAATGTGGTAAACAATTTGGGGAATAATTTGGAAATGCAATTTTTTCTCCTAATGGAATTTCTTTTTACACTAATGAACATAGATGGGTAACCCTAGATGGACTACAGGATTCTATGCCATATCAGATTATATGGCATTTTTAAAGATATAAGTATTCACAACTGATTTAACTTATTTCTCCCTGTAGAATGGATTCTCTGAGCATTTGTGTCTCAATTGATTGCTGTGTTTTAAGACGAATGCTCCTAGTTTGCCAGGACATTGTCTGTAAACAACTGTTTGATTTGGGCATATTTAGCAAAAGATCAAATCTGTAGGTGAGATAAGCAAAGTTGGCTATATATCAAGTAGATACACATCTGTGTGAAAGGTAATAAACTTAAAGGTGGAAAAGTAGGATAAAACATTTGAATGAAGATAAAATAAGTGTCAAACTTCAGCAACATTCTTATGGAACTAGTCAAACTGTTTAGAAATATAAACAGTGACTAGGGCATCTGGATATGAGGGGAGCAGGGATTGGTACAAATTCAAAAATATTTCCAGATGAACAATTTGGCAATTACAGGGAACTTCAGATATTTTTTCAAAGCTGCACTCAAGAGAGAACTCAGTATGAAAAAAATACCAATTTCTTTTGGCTAGGCATCTTTTTTTGTTTGCTTCCCTAGCCAAAGATGATAAATTATGGAATCATCCTGACTGGCATGCTAAGGTGCATATTTGGTGCGGTTGTTGACTTTCATAAAAGTCTGGAAAAGTCAGTCAAGTTACATTTGAACTGACTTTCATAATCTTTGTCCAAGAGATTTAGAATTTATTGTGAAGGATTCACGAATTTATGGAAACTCGATAAGTACAGAAGTTTGAAATTTACAACTAGGGGCCTGCAGACCAACATTCATCATATGTTATATCCTAAGAAAATGGATTAATTCAGATACTGTGTGTTTTCTCCTTTCCGTGTGTTTTCTTAACAGTTTTTGGATTACGCTGGTCATTGCTTTTGATAACTTTATTTTATACTTATAAACTAGTGTATTACTGCAATGTCTATAATGTCTATTACATACTTAATATTTGAATATGCCAAAGATATTCAAAATGAAATGTATGGATCAAAAAAATACTTAATTGTTGATAAAAATAAAAAAAATAAAAATATGATAGGAAAGGTTGAAGATGGTGGCATGGGAAGATCCCAAACTTACCTCCGCCAACAGACACACCAAATCTACAACTACATATTAAATAATTCCTTTTGAAAGGAACCCAAAAAGTGGATAATCAAAATCTTCACAACAAAAGGGGAAAAGACAACATCAAGATAGGTAAGAAAAGTAGAGATGATCCCTCTAAGGAAAAACCACAGGCTGATCACAAGAATCCATTATTAGGAAGGAGCACAAAGGTAGTTATTTTCCCTGAATCTCTTGAGCTCAGCATTTGAGCTCCATATCAGGCACCTCAGACTCTAGGTCCTCACTCCATGTATAAAAGTAAACTCAAAATGGATTAAAGACCTAAATGTAAGATCTTAAATAGATCAGAACAGTCCTTGAAATAAATCATAGAAATAACTTTTCTTGGAACAGTCTCCTAAAGCAAAAGAAATGAAAGCAAAAATAAACAAACGGGACTTAATTAAACTTAAATGTTTTTGCAGAGTGAAGGAATCCATGGACAAGACCAAAAGACAGCCTACTGAATAGGAGAATATATTTGCAAATGATATAACCTATAAGGAGTTAATAATATACAAAATAGATAAACAGCTCATACAATTCAATATAAAAAAAAANTTCAATAATTTACACCACCTTTATTTTTAGCATTTCTAGAATTTTTACTTTATGTTTCTGTTATTTTTAAAAAATTGTTACTTCACTTAACCTTTAAATATTCTATATAAAAATACTTTAAATCTTTGTGTGACTCTTTTATCAGTAACTTTACCTGGAATTACCTTATGCCCTAATTGTTATTTTTCTTTCTTAGCATTACATGATTTAATGGATTTTGGAACTTTAACTTACAGTTTCATTCTGAGAGGAAATTTTTATTTTTACCTTTTTCTGGATTTTATTGTTGTTTCTTGGATGATGGTTTTTTCTAATCTTTTTAAACTTGATAAGGCTTTATTTTCTGGCATAGCATATAGTCTAGAGAATGGCTAGGGTGCACTTGATATGATATGTCTTCTGTTATTATTGAAATGGATCAGTCTATAGATACCAAATAAGTCAAGTTGGTTGATAATGTATTCAAACTTTCTATATTTTTGCTGATTGTCTGCCTAATTATTCTTTTCATGACTGAGAATAGGCATTGAAACCTCTAATATTATTGAATAGTCTATTTCTCCTTTGAGCTATTTCAATTTTTGCTTCGTGTATTATTGGGCTCTGGTTCTGTGTGTGTACAATTTGTAATTGCTATATCTTCCTGACATGTTGATCCTCTTATTATTAAGAAATGACTTTATTTCAAGTCATATTTCTTGTCTCAAAGCCTACTTTTTCTAATATTAATATATCCAGTATAGCTATTACGAGGACCTGACCAACCTTACACAATACATTTTTAAGGAAATATTTTAACAGAGCTTAAGCAAAATATTTTGTTCTACTCTTGTTCTGGTGTTCTTTATATGAAGGTACCTTCAAACACTTTATCACTAAATTGATTTGGGAATCGAAAAGAAAGAATTGTATACTCCATATTTATCATACTTTGATACACAGATGCCATAGTAATATGTGTAAATAATTATCCTTTGCATGTGAAATATTTCTGAAGATCATTTGAAATATTTCGCTCTGTTGAAACACTACTCTCTGAAATCAATTACAGTATTCATGAAAATAGTCTAATATATACTCCTAAAGTGGTTAGAAATAAAATTAAATATATTACATTCAAATTCGTAAACATTCACCCAACTATATAGGAGCATTATACAGAAAGCGTATAACTTAAATACTTTTTTTTGGCATAAACTCAACACAATGACTATTTTGGTAAAAAAAAAAAATTAAATACATAGAGACCAGCAGATTTTCTTTCCAGAGAATCAACCAATTGGTCAGGTTCTTGAAGAAAAACTACAATAAACTACACAGCAAATATCAAATAAACTATTTAATGTCACGTTCATTACTACTTTCAAGATAGATCTGTGCTAAACTACAATCAATATTAAAAGAGAATCTATTCTGTTTTTAACAATATTTGGAATGGGGGATATTACTTGCCAAAATAATATTTTATTGGCTTTGGGAAAAATGACAGACACTGAGAATATTGCTCTTCATTAAAAATATAACAAATATTTACTAAGTGGCTACTATGTTCAAGACCCTGTACATAGCACTGGATATATATATGCATGCTTTCAAAGTGTGTCCCTCTTTGTTTCTTCTTCTTTCTTCCTTTTTTCATTTTCTTTCCGCCCCCCCCCACACACACACACACAGAGTAAGCTCCTATTGCAGCTCCCTGGTCCAAAAATCCATTTCATATACAGTCCTCAGATAGAAAGCATATCAGATATTAAACTGATAAGAACAGATGCTACACCTGATCGTAGCCAAAAAGGCTGAGAAGAGCTTTCTATCCAGTTAGGCTATCTGCAGGTAAAACATGATGTGATAAGTGCTGTGGCAAGAACATGTACAAGGAGGAACAGTCAGCACTGGGAGTCTGAGAAGGCCTCTTGGGTTACGAGTAATGTAAGTAGTGAATGGTAAATAGGAGTTCTTCAGCTAAAGAGGCAGAGACAGAAAAGATACCCNGCTTTCTATCCAGTTAGGCTATCTGCAGGTAAAACATGATGTGATAAGTGCTGTGGCAAGAACATGTACAAGGAGGAACAGTCAGCACTGGGAGTCTGAGAAGGCCTCTTGGGTTACGAGTAATGTAAGTAGTGAATGGTAAATAGGAGTTCTTCAGCTAAAGAGGCAGAGACAGAAAAGATACCCCAGGCTGAAGTAGTAGTATGCATAAAAACACTTTTAGGAGAAGATATTCTCTTAAGGAAAAAAAAAAAGTTTATTTTATTGTAGAGTGGCAAAATTGGAAGTATGGAGAGAGGTAATAATTATCCTACCACAAACTAGGTGAGAAGGAAGACAGACTCTTCTGAAATAGCGTGAAATGGACAAGAAGAGAAAGGGATGAATTAAACAAGTTTGGGGGGGTGGGGAATTGACATGGTGCATTTATTTCTTGAATGTGCTGGCCAAAAGAGGAAGAAACGAGGAGGAGGATTCCCAAAGAAGTGGCTTGAGTAAATAGATGGGTGGCTTGCCATTTATTGGAATTAAAAAGTCAAAAAGAATCACGTGTAGTTAGTGGGGGAGCAGGCAGTAGGGATTTTCAGAGTCCTTGTAGGCAAAGTGATAAATTTGACTTTTCACATGTTAGTTCAAGGGGAAATACATGGTAGATTTCCAGATGTCAGATAAGCTTGTTCTGAAACAGGAGAGAAATCTCTGGAAATGTAATTTTTTTAATTATCAGATTACAGCCTTAGCTATGGAGTTAGCTATTTATAGACAGCAGAAATGATAGTCAAGGATAGATCTTGAAAACTTAATTGGCAGTCTTAGGAAGAAGGGCCAATGATGAGATTGAAAAGGAAAATCAATCTAGTGTAGAAAGACAGGAAGGACTAATATTCCAGAAGCAAAAAAAATGAGTTAGCTATCAACTGTGGGCAAATAAGGCATCTGCTCTTTGTCTTTAGATGGATTTGGTGACTTTAATAAAAACAGAACTCATGGAGGGGTTCTGACTAACTACAATACTGCAGAAAATGGAGAATTCAGAAAGTGATATAGAACTAATAAGGAAATTACCTCTTCCTGACTGAAATAAATAAAATACAGAATAAAATACTTAAATACCAAATATGCCATGCCAAAATATAACTACAGAAGTTCAAAATATTCCATCCCAAAATATACCACTTTGGCAAAGTGATTATTTTGAGTTGTAGGTACTTGAAAAGCAACAAATGCAGGGAGAGGCTTTCTCTGAACTCCTCTTATCTGCCTAAAGACAGATCCTCCAAAAGGAACTCAGTTGTCATAAATCCCCTACCTGGAAGTTTCATCAAACAGGAGAGATTGATGCTTATCACAGGAGGGGAGGGGAGAAGTTGACATGACTCTCGAACAAATTTTCCCACAAGCTATCCCAGTTTCCACTTGTTCTTCTAAAGGCTCATTCATCTTTTCTAATAGCATTTAATGTTCCCTAGAATACACAGGAGAACTGTACAAAAAGATCTCCATGACCCAGATAATCATGATGGTGTGATCACTAATCTAGAGCCAGACATCCTGGAATGTGAAGTCAAGTGGGCCTTAGAAAGCATCATTACAAACAAAGCTAGTGGAGGTGATGGAATTCCAGTTGAGCTATTTCAAAACCTGAAAGATGATGCTGTGAAAGTGCTGCACTCAATATGCCAGCAAATTTGGAAAACTCAGTAGTGGCCATAGGACTGGAAAAGGTCAGTTTTCATCTAATCCCAAAGAAAGGCAATGCCAAAGAATGCTCAAACTACCACACAATTGCACTCATCTCACATGCTAGTAAAGTAATGCTCAAAATTCTTCAAGCCAGGCTTCAACAATACATGAACCGTGAACTTCCAGATGTTCAAGCTGGTTTTAGAAAAGGCAGAGGAACCAGAGATCAAATTGCCAACATCTGCTGGATAATGAAAAAAGCAAGAGAGTTCCAGAAAAACACCTATTTCTGCTTTCTTGACTATGCCAAAGCCTTTGACTGTGCAGATCAAAATAAACTGTGGAAAATTCTGAGAGAGATGGGAATACCAGACCACCTGACTTGCCTTTTTAGAAATCTGTATGCAGGTCAGGAAGCAACAATTAGATGTGGACATGGAACAACACACTGGTTCCAAATAGGAAAAGGAGAACGTCAAGTGTGTATATTGTCACCCTGCTTATTTGATTTCTATGCAGAGTACATCATGAGAAACGCTGGACTGGAAAAAACACAAGCTGGAATCAAGATTGCTGGGAGAAATATCAATAACTTCAGGTATGCAGATGACACCACCCTTATGGCAGAAAGTGAAGAGGAACTAAAAAGCCTCTTGATGAAAGTGAAAGAGGAGAGTGAAAAAGTTGGCTTAAAGCTCAACATTCAGAAAACGAAGATCATGGCATCTGGTCCCATCACTTCATGGGAAATAGATGAGGAAACAGTGGAAACAGTGTCAGACTTTATTTTTCTGAGGTCCAAAATCACTGCTGATAGTGAATGCTGCCATGAAATTAAAAGACGCTTACTCCTTGGAAGAAAAGTTACGACCAACCTAGACAGTATATTCAAAAGCAGAGATATTATTTTGCCGACTAAGGTCCATCTAGTCAAGGCTATGGTTTTTCCTGTGGTCATGTATGGATGTGAGAGTTGGACTGTGAAGAAGGCTGAGCGCCAAAGAATTGATGTTTTGAACTGTGGTGTTGGAGAAGACTCTTGAGAGTCCCTTGGACTGCAAGGAGATCCAACCAGTCCATTCTGAAGGAGATCAGCCCTGGGATTTCTTTGGAAGGAATGATGCTAAAGCTGAAACTCCACTACTTTGGCCACCTCATGCAAAGAGTTGACTCATTGGAAAAGATTCTGATGCTGGGAGTGATTGGGGGCAGAAAGAGAAGGGGACGACCGAGGATGAGATGGCTGGATGGCATCACTGACTCGATGGGCATGAGTCTGAGTGAACTCTGGGAGTTGGTGATGGACAGGGAGGCCTGACGTGCTGTGATTCATCGGGTCGCAAAGAGTCTGACACGACTGAGTGACTGAACTGAACTGAACTGAAGAAACCTACACCCCTTCTCCCATTTCCCTATTAAAACGGTATTTAAGCCTGAATTCCTGTCCATTTTATTTCACTAATTCCTACAATGTCGATGTTTACTCTTACCATCTCATGTTTGACCACTTCCAATTTGCCTTGATTCATGGACATAACATTCCAGGTTTCCATGCAACATTGTTCTTTACAGCTTCAGACTCTACTTCCATCACCCATCACATCCACAGCTGGGCGTTGTTTTTGCTTTGCCTTGTCTCTTCATTCCTTCTGGTGTTATTTCTCCATTCTTATCCAGTAGTATATTGGGCACCTAATGACCTGAGAAGATCATCTTTTAGTATCATCGCTTTTTGCCTTTTCATACTGTTTGTGGGGTTCTCAAGCGAGAATACTGAAGTGGTTTGCCATTCCCTTCTCCAGTGGACCACGTTTTGTCAGAACTCTCCACCATGACCCATCCTTCTTAGGTAGCCCTACATGGCATGGTTCATAGTTTCATTGAGTTAGACAAGGCTGTGGTCCATGTGATCAGTTTGCCTAGTTTTCTACGACTGTGGTTTTCATTCTGCTTGCCCTCTGAGGGATAAGAGGTTTATGGAAGCTTCCTGATGGGAGAGACTGACTATAGGGGGAACTAGGTCTTGTTCTGATGGGCAGAGCCACGCTCAGTAAATCTTTAATCCAATTTTCTGTTGATGGACGAGGCTGTATTCCCTCCCTGTTGTTTGACCAGAGACCAAACTATGGGGAACCTCCTTCAAAATGTCCCATGCATGCACTGCCCCACTCAGTGCCCCTAACCCTGCAGCAGGAAACCGCCAACCCACACCTCTGCCAGAAAATCCTGGTCACTCACAGGAAGGTCTGGGTCAGGCTCTCATGGGGTCACTCCTCCTGAACAGGAATGGGAAAATTTAACTCAGATGACCATTATATCTACTACTATAGGCAAGAATCCCTTAGAAGAAATGGAGTAGCCCTCATAGTCAGCAGAAGAGTCTGAAAAACAGTACTTGGGTGCAATCTCAAAAACTACAGAATGATCTCTACTCATTTCCAAGGCAAACATTCAATATCACAATAATCCAAGTCTACACCACAATCAGTAATGCTGAAGAAGCTGAAGTTGAACAGTTCTATGAAGACCTATAGACTTTCTAGAACTAACACCCAAAGAATATGCCCTTCTCATCACAGGGGACTGGAATGCAAAAGTAGGAAGCCAAGAGATACCTGGAGTAACAGGAAAATTTGGCTTTGGAGTACAAAGTGAAGCAGGACAAAGGCTTACAGTTTTGCCAAGAGAACACCCTGGTAATAGCAAACACCTTCTTCAAACAACACAAGAGAGGACTCCACACATGGACATCACCAGACGTTCAATATTGAAATCAGATTGATTATATTCTTTGTAGCCAAAGATAGAGAAGGGTCGGGAAGATCCCTTGGAGAAGGAAATGGCAATCCACTCCAGTATTCTTGCCTGGAGAATCCCATGGACAGAGAAGCCTAGTAGGTTACAGTCCACGGGGTCGCAAAGAGTCAGACACGACTGAGCGACTTCACTTACCTAAAGATAGAGAAGCTCTATACATCAGCAAAAACAACACTGGGAGCTGCCTGTGGCTCAGATCATGAACCCCTTATTGCCAAATTCAGACTTAAATTGAAGAAAGTAATGAAACCCACTAGACTATTCAGGTATGACAAAATCAAATCCCTTAAGATTATACAGTGGAAGTGACAAATAGATTCAAGGGATTAGATCTGATGGATAGAGTGCCTGATGAATAATGGACAGAGGTTCATGACATTGTACAGGAGGCAGTGACCAAGACCATCGCTTAGAAATGCAAAAAGGCAAAATGGTTGTCTGAGGAGCTTACAAATAGATGAGAAAGAAGAGAAGCTAAAGGCAAAGGAGAAAGGAAAATTATACCCTTTTGAATGTAGAGTTCCTAAGAATAGCAAGGAAAGACAAGAAAGCCTTCCTTAGTAATGAATGCAAAGAAATAGAGGAAAACAATAGAATGGGAAAGACTAGAGATCTCTTCAGGAAAATTAGAGATTCCAAGGGAACATTTCATGCAAAGATGGGCTCAATAAACGACAGAAATGGTAGGGACTTAATAGAAGCAGAAGATATTAAGAAGAGGTGGCAAAAATATACAGAACTATACAAAAAAGATCTTCATGACCCAGATAACCATGATGGTATGATCACTCACCTAGAGCCAGACATCCTGGAATGTGAAGTCAAGTGGCCCTTAGAAAGCATCACTATGAACAAACCTAATGGAGGTGATGGATTTCCAGTTGAGCCATTTCAGATCCTGAAAGATGATGCTGTGAAAGTGCTGCACTCAATATGCCAGCAAATTTGGAAAACTCAGCAGTGGCCACAGGACTGGAAAAGGTCAGTTTTCATTTCAATCCCAAAGAAAGACAATGCCAAAGAATGTTCATCATGCTGTTGCTGTTAAGCCACTTTAGTCGTGTCCGACTCTGTGTGACCCCATAGACGGCAGCCCACCAGGCTCCTCTGTCCCTGGGATTCTCCAGGCAAGAACACTGGAGTGGGTTGCCATTTCCTTCTCCAAAGCATGCATACATGCTAAGTTGCTTCAGTCATGTCTGACTCCATGTGACCCTATGNTAAGCCACTTTAGTCGTGTCCGACTCTGTGTGACCCCATAGACGGCAGCCCACCAGGCTCCTCTGTCCCTGGGATTCTCCAGGCAAGAACACTGGAGTGGGTTGCCATTTCCTTCTCCAAAGCATGCATACATGCTAAGTTGCTTCAGTCATGTCTGACTCCATGTGACCCTATGGATAGCAGCCCACCAGGCTCCTCTGTCCACAGGATTCTCTAGCAAGAATACTGGAGTGGTTGCCATTTCCTTCTACTGCACAATTGTACTCATCTCACATGCTAGCAAAGTAACGCTCAAAATTCTCCAAGTCAGGATTCAACAATACGTAAACTGAGAACTTTCAGATGTTCAAGCTGGATTTAGAAAAGGCAGAGGAACCACAGGTCAAATTGCCAACATCTGTTGGATCATCAAAAAGCAAGAGAGTTCCAGAAAAACATCTACTTCTGCTTTATTGACTATGCCAAAGCCTTTGATTTGTGGATCATGACAAACTGTGGAAAATTCTTAAAGAGATGGGAATACCAGACAACCTTACCTGCCTCCTGAGAAACTTGTATGCAGGTCAAGAAGCAACAGTTAGAACTGGACATGGAACAACAGACTGGTTCCAAATCAAGAAAGGAGTATGTCAAGGATGTATATCATCACCCTGCTTATTTAGTTTCTATGCAGAGTACATCATATGAAATACTGGGCTAGATGATGCACAAGGTGGCATCAAGATTGCTGGGAGAAATATCAATAACCTCAGATATGCAGATGACACCACCCTTATGGCAGAAAGCAAAGAAGAACTAAAGATCCTCTTGATGAAAGTGAAAGAGGAGAATGAAAAAGTTGGCTTAAAACTCAGCATTCAGAAAACTAAGAGCATGCATGGCATCCTATCCACCACTTCATTGCAAATAGATGGGGAAACAATGGAAATAATGACAGACTTATTTTCTTAGGCTCCATAATCACTGCAGATGGTGATTGCAGCCATGAAATTAAAAGACGCTTGCTCCTTGGAAGAAAAGTTATGACCAACCTAGACAGTATATTAAAAAGCAGAGCTATTACTCTGCCAACAAAGGACTAGCTAGTCAAAGCTATGGTTTTTCCAGTGGTCATGTATGGATGTGAGAGTTAGACAATAAAGAAAGCTGAGCACTGAAGAATGGATGCTTTTGAAATGTGGTGATGGAGAAGACAGTTGAGAGTACCCTGGACTTCAAGGAGATCAAACTAGTCAATTCTAAAGGAAATCAGTCCTGAATATTCATTGGAAGGACTGATGCTGAAGCTGAAACTCCAATACTTTGGCTACCTGATGTAAAGAACTGATTCCTTGGAAAAGACCCTGATGCTGGGAAAGACTGAAGGCAGGAGGAGAAGGGGATAACAGACAATGAAATGGCTGGATGGCATCACCAACTCAATGAGTGTAAATCTGAGAAGGCACCAGGAGTTGGTGATGGCCAGGGAAGCCTGGCATGCTGCAGTCCATGGGGTGACTAAGAGTCGGACATGATTGAGTGACTTAACTGATACTGAAGCCTGAATTCTAAGCTACCTTGGGAGTTACTCATTTTTTCCTGGGTATCACCCATATATTCATGAGGCATGTATGTTAATAAACTTTTATCTGCTTTTCTCTTGTTAATCATCTTTTATCAGAGGAGTTCTCACCTAAAAATTCAGAAAGCTAAAAGGAATAATTATTTTTCCTCCCTTACAATAAGATATTTACGTGTATAGCCAAATTTTAACAAAAAAAAAAAAAAAAAAAAAAAACCCTTATACGCCATGATTGAAGAGGAAACTGTAAGCCAGAAGGAAAAGTGTGAACTAAATGCAAGTGGTCCAAAGAGACGGACACCAAAATGCAGACTAGAAGTCGGCCCTTTAATGCCTGCTGGAGAATCTGAGACAAGGTGTTAGCCGCACGCATAGTGAAGTTATTTACTACATACAGACTTTTCTGCATAAATCCACCCATCACAAAAGCCAGGAGCAATAAAATTTACTAGTCAGTGGATCTTTTTAAACTGCCTCATAAATAATTACAATTCCCAATCTGCAAGTAAGTAAGTACTCCAAATACAAACTATCATCAAATTCCTGAGTTTCTCATTGGTTCCCAGGAGGAGCAAAGGTAAATCTATGCTTTAAATATGTTTTCTTCCATGACTTAGTGCACTTATAGTGAAAAAATTCTTCACTGAAGAGTATTCTCTAAAACTTATAAACTACATGAGAATTTCAGCCATTTTAGTGGAGAGTTGGGAGATAATAAATAATAACACTATTTTAAAGAGTGAGTATCAAGTAAATTCTTCATTTGTTTCAAGAAGCTGTGGTGTAAAAAATAGAAAAAAGGGGAGAGAGTAAACTGTAGGGCAATATGGACTTAAGAATGAGAAAGATTTGATTATGTTTATGAACTGATAATAAGAAATTCACCTTTTAGAAAGGTGAAAATAAAAATCATTTGAAAATTGAGGAATAGTCAGAGCTAAATAATCTGAAAAGATATTTGAAGTGTAGGTGTACGATTCTTTGTGACTCCATGGACTGTAACCTGCCAGACTGCAGCGCCATGGGATTTTCCAGGAAAGAATACTGAAGTGTGTTGTCATTTCCCTTCTCCAAGGAATCTTCCCAATCCAGGGATCAAATCCGGGAGTCCCTCATTGCAGGCAGACTCTTTACCGTCTAAGCTACCAGGGAAGTCCCGTAGGTAAGAAACTAGCCTTAAACTTTAGGAGAACAATTATTTTGAAAAGAAAAAAATAAATTTAGGTGAGTAAGAAAAAAGTTTGTAGGAAAGAGGAACAAAAAGTAGAAAAATTTTCAATTTGATAACATTATCTCACTTAATTCTTACAACAATGATATTGTTACTAATCTCATAAAAATTGATATTATATGATTTGTTGAATTTGTTTACTATTAAGGGCAAAGCTGTAATTCGAATCCAAGTACTTTCTCTTCATAATCTTATACAAGTATCATATAATAAAATTTCTACTGAAACTCAAATACTGCAGAGATGACCATGTTAATCATTACAACATCCTGGAAGAAAAAGATCAGCTATTATTTTTTAATCAAACTTTCTACAATGAGGATATCATCATGCTGTTTCTCATGGTAAGACAATCTGTCACATAAGCTATGGACCCCATCAACTGTAGCTCACCAGGCTCCTTGGTCCATGGAATTCTCCAGGCAAGGTTATTGAAGTGGGGTGCCATTTCCTTTCTCCAGAGGATCTTTCTGACCCAGGGATCAAACCTGGGTCTCTCGCAGATTATTTACCATCTGAGCCACCAGGGCTGACTCCTATGTAAGGTATATGAATGCACTAAAAATGAACATATAGATTATAATTACATAGCACTATAACTAGATAAAGTAAAATCACTAAATTTATACATTAATGCTTCATAAGAGCAGCATAAATAATTTGTCTCTGACCTGATCAGGGATATTACATTGTCTGTAGGCTCACAATCCTGTGTGCACACATTCATAAGTATAGTTCATAACAATTGTATGCTTTCCTATCTCTTCCTTTAGCTTTAAGTTTAAATTCTGTCTTCTGAGAGATCTACTTTATCCATCAAATTGAAAATTTACTCGCTCTCTTAAGTTGTATCACTATACACAACATCTTTAAATTGAAACCCTTTTGTTTTCTATGACAACTTCTGACATACTTTTATTTGAGAAGCACAAATTCAATGTATCAAAACTTAGTTCACAACACTAATTAAACAACTCAGAAAATATGTATCTGAGTGTCTACTATTGACTAGATAGTGTTATAAGCATGAGGATACAGAAATAAATAAAGATACAAAGTCCCTGTATATGTAGAGCTTTTTGAGAGGAAAATTAATAATGAATAAAATGAGTACAGTACTATTATTTAAATAAATTAGCATAACACAATATGAAGTAGCAATAGTATGCTGCTGCTGCTGCTAAGTAGCTTCAGTCATGGCCGACTCTGTGCAACCCCATAGACGGCAGTCCATCAGGCTCCTCTGTCCCTGGGATTCTCCAGGCAAGAATACTGGAGTGGGTTGTCATTTCCTTCTAGAATATATAACACTAGCATATAACATTAATGTAATATATATAATAAAATCTCTTAAATGTATTAAGCTATACACATGCTATGGGGCTTCCCATGTGGCTCAGTGGGTAAAGAATCTGCCTGCAATTCAGGAGATGCAGGTTCGATCCCTAGGTCAGGCAGATCCCTGGGAGGAGGGCACGGCAACCTGCTCTAGTATTCTTGACTGGAGAATCAGCATGTTACAGCCCATATGGTTGCAAAGAGTCAGATATGGCTGAAGTGACTGGGCATGCATGCACACGTATACAAACTACAGTATATTATAACCAAGAAAAGAACAACCAGCAAGGAAAAACATAAAATTTCCAGAAATTATGTGAGTCTAGGAAGAGTTAATTTTTCTAGACACCAGAATGGAGAAACTGTGTAATGTAAGGAAATAAAAGAACTCCAAATGGAAAATAAAGAAATAAAACTTACTATGTGAAGAGGACATGATACTATACATAGAAAATCCTAAGAATGCCACTGGAAAATTACTATAACTCATCAAGAAATTTGGCAAAGTTGCAGGATATAAAACTAATATACAGAAATCTGTAGCATTTCTGTACAGTTCAGTTCAGTCGCTCAGTCGTGTCTGACTCTTTGCGACCCCATGAATCACAGCAGGCCTCCAAGAAAGGGACAGGCCTCCCTGTCCATCACCATCTCCCAGAGTTCACTCAGACTCACGCCCATCGAGTCAGTGATGCCATCCAGCCATCTCATCCTCGGTCGTCCGCTTCTCCTCCTGCCCCCAATCCCTCCCAGCATCAGAGTCTTTTCCAATGAGTCAACTCTTCGCATGAGGTGGCCAAAGTACTGGAGTTTCAGCTTTAGCATCATTCCCTCCAAAGAAATCCCAGAGCTGATCTCCTTCAGAATGGACTGGTTGGATCTCCTTGCAGTCCAAGGGACTCTCAAGAGTCTTCTCCAACACCACAGTTCAAAAGCGCCAAATTCTTCAGCGCTCAGCCTTCTTTACAGTCCAACACATCCATACATGGCCACAGGAAAAATCATAGCCTTGACTAGACGGACCTTAGTCGGCAAAGTAATGTCTCTGCTTTTGAATATGCTATCTAGGTTGCTCATAACTTTTCTTCCAAGGAGTACTTACAATGAATTATCAGAAAGAGAAATTAAGAAAATATTCCCATTTATCATTGCATCAAAAAATATAAAATACCTGAGATGAAATACCTGTTTTACATAGTGGTAAAAGACATGTACTTGGAAAACTTTAGGACACTGATGCAAGAAATTCAAGACAATACAAACAGATGGAAAGATATACCATGTTTATGAAATGGAAGAATTAATACTGTTAAAATATCATACTCCTCAAGGCAATCTACAGATTCAGTGCAGTCCCTGTCAAAATACAAACAGTATTTTTCATAGGAACAGAACAAATAATTCTAAAATTGTATGGAGACACAAAAGGCTCCAAAGAGCTAAAACAATACTAAGAAAGAAGAACAAAGCTGGAGGCATCATGCACTCTCATTTTGAAGGATATTGCATAGCTACAGTCATCAAAACAGTATGATACTGGCACAAAAATAGACACATAGAGCAATGTAACAGAATAGAGAGCCCAGAAGTGGACCCACACTTGTATGGGCAACTAATCTATGGCAAAGGAGCCAAGTATACACACTGAGGAAAATACAACCTCTTCAATAAATGGTGTGGGAAAATTAGACAAAAATGACAAAGAATCAAACTGGACTATTCTCTTGCACGATACACAAAAACAAGTTCAAAATAAAAGATTTAAATGTAAGACTTGAAAATATAAAACTGGTAGAATAAAACTCAGGCAGCAAGCTCTTTAATATCAGTCTCAGAAATATTTTTATGGACATGTCTCCTTCTCCTTCCAGGCAAGGGAAATAAAGGCAAAAGAAACAAATAGGACTTCATCAAACTAAGAAGATTTTGCACAGCAAAGGAAATTATCACAAAATGAAAGGACATTCACTGAATGGGAGAAGATATTCACAACCAAATACCCAATAAAAGGGTTAATATCCAAAATATACTAAGAACTTACACAACTCAACATCAAAAAGCAAACCACCTGATTAAGAATGGGCAGAAGATCTGAATAGGCATTTTTCCCAAAGAAGATATGCAGATGACCAACAAGCACATACAAATATGCTCAATATTCCTCCTCATCATGTTTTAGTCGCTCAGTCGCATCTGACGCTTTGCAACTCCATGGACTGTAGTCCGTCCATGGAATTCTCCAGGCAAAAATACTGGGATGGGTTGCCATTTCCTACTCCTCATCATCAGGAAAATGCAAATCAAAACAACAATGAGGTATAACCTTATACCTGTCAAGTTGACTATTACCAAAAAAACAACAAATAACAAGTTTTTGCAAAGGAAAAGGAAAACCCTCATGCACTGTTAGTGGGAATGTAAAATGGTGCAACCACTATGGAAAAGACTATGGGGATTCCTTAAAAAATTAAAAATAGAACTACACATGATCTAGTAATTCTACTCCTGGTCATTTAACTGAAGAAAACTAATTAAAACAGACATGCACTTCAGTGTTCATTGCAGCATTATTTACAATAGCCAAGATGTGGAAGCAGCCTAAGTGCCTGTCTGTAGAATAAAGAAGATGTGATATACATATATATGCAATAGAATAATGCTCACCTTTAAAAAAAGAGTGAAACCTTCCCAATTGCAACAACATGGACAGATCTGGAGAGTATTATGCTAAGTGAAATAATTCAGGCAGAGGAAGACGAATTCTGTGCAATTTCACTTATAGTGAAAGTATAAGGCACTCAGTCATGACCAATTCTTTGTGATCCCATGGTCTGTTCATGGAATTCTCCAGGCAAGAATACTGGAGTGGGATTCCATTCCCTTCTCCAGGGAGTCTTCCAGACTCAGGGATCAAACTTGGGTCCCCTCCATTGCAGGCAGGTTCTTTACCATCTGATCTATCCTAAGTGGAATCTAAAAGAAATGAAAAAAATGAATAAACATAACACAACAAAAAACAACATTATAGATAAAAGCACAGATGGTTGCTAGAGGGGAGAGGAGTGAGGGACAAAAAAATGAATGAGTTAGAGTAAGAACTTCCAGATGTTCAAGCTGGATTTAGAAAAGGCAGAGAAACCAGAAATAAGTGGCCAACATCCACTGGATCATAGAAAAAGCAAGAGAGTTCCAGAAAAAAATCTACTCCTACATTATCGGCTATGCCAAAACCTTTTACTATGTAGATCACAAGAAACTGTGGAAAATTCTTCAAGAGATGGGAATACTGGACTACCTTATCTGCCTCCTGAAAAATCTGTATGCAGGTCAAGAAGCAACCATTAGAACCGGACATGGAACAACGGGCTGGTTCCAAATATGGAAAGGAGTACATCAAGGATGTATATTGTCACCCTGCTTATTAACTTCTGTGCAGAATATATCATGCAAAATGCCAGGCTGGATGAAGCACAAGGTGGAATCAAGATTGCCAAGAGAAATATCAATAACCTCAGTCATGCAGATGACACCACCCATATGGCAAAAAGTGAAGAAGAACTAAAGATCATCTTGATAAAAATGAAAAAGGAGAGTGGAAAAAGTTGGCTTAAAATTCAGCATTCAAAGATCAAAGCATCTGGTCCCATCACTTCATGGCAAACAGATGGGGCAACAATGGAAACAGTGACAGACTTTATTTTCTTAGGCTCCACAGTCATTGTAGATGGTGACTGTTATGAAATTAAAAGATGCTTGCTCCTTGGAAGAAAAGTTATGACCAACCTAGACAGCACATTCAAAAGCAGAGACATTACTCTGCCAAAAAGGTCCATCTAGTCAAAGCTATGGTTTCTTCAGTAGTCATGTATGGATGTGAGAGATGGATCATAAGGAAGACTGAGCACCAAAGAATTGATGCTTTTGAACTGTGGTGTTGGAGAAGACTCTTGAGAGTCCCCTGGACTGCAAGGAGATCAAACCAGTCAATCCTAAAGGAAATCAGTCCTGAATATTCAGCTAAAGCTGAAACTCTAATACTTTGGCCACCTGATGCAAAGAACTGACTCATTGGAAAAGACCCTGATCTTGGGAAAGATTGAAGGCAGGAGGAAAAGGGGACAACAGAGGATGAGATGGTCAGATAGCATCACCGACTCGATGAACATAAGTTTGAGCAAGCTGTGGGAGTTGGTGATGGCCAGGGAAGCCTGGTATGCTGCAGTCCATGGGGTTGCAAAGAGTCGTACATGACTGAGCGACTGAACTGAACTAGATGAAGAGGTACAAACTGCTTGTTGCAAAACAGTCATGGGTATGAAATGTATGACATGGGAAATATAATCAACTATTTAATATCTTTGTATGGTGGCATATTATAACTAAACTTATTATGGTGATCATGTTTAAACACATATAAATATTGATTTACTATGCTGTGTAACAAGAACAAACACAATGTTGTAGGTTACTTAATACTTTAGCAACAAACAGACCAACAAACTCATAGAATAAGAGGTAAGATTTGTGGTTATCAGAGTGGGGGTGAGGGTAGGGGAAATTAGATGAAGGCAGTCAAAAGTAAAAATTCTAGTTAAAAGATAAATACATGATAATTAATACTGCTGTATGAAAATTAACACTGCTGTCTGAAAATTGTTGAGAGTAGATTCTAAGAGTTCTCATCACTAGGGAAAAAATTATCTATTTCTCTATTTTGTATCTATATCACATGATGAAAGCTCACTAAGCATGAGATAATCATTTTACAAATTTGTAAGTCAAATTATTATGCTGTACACCATAAACTTATACAGTGGGATATTTCAATTATAACCTAATAAGCCTGGGAAAAATGAATATAATAAAATAAGTGCCTATACCACAGAGCAGGAGCAAGTTGTTTTCAGAATTCAAGGTCCTCTCTACTATGACGTCACTGACTTTTTTCAACTTCATTTTCCTCTCCCACTTCTCACTGCCATACTGAGGCCACATTTATCTATCCATCACCCACACATACATTCAAAGTGATACTGAATATCTGAAACGTGCCAGACACTGCGGGTGACAGGTTATCAGAATATAGAAAACATAGTCAGTCATGAGGCAAACAATAGACCAGACTTAATATTCAAGTATAATAACTCACCCAAGATCTTCTTAAATCCCAAATTGACAAATACCACCATATAGAATAGGAAACATAAAATTAAATGAAGGTGGATGATAGAGGCATTTCAGCTAATATCACTCCCTACATCAGCTTTGTAAGCAACATAATATAGGCTCTTTCCTCAGCAAAAGTGAAAATCCACATAAAGTGGATCTTTGGTGAGTTGTCTGAAAATGGTAGAAACTGAAAACGATAGAAAAATGAATTTCAAGGGTTTAACAAATAGTAGCTCTCGTCTAAAACGTTTTTCTCCTTATAACCCCTACCCAAGTAGTAATCTGCTTTCAATACACAATATTTATTCACACTGTTCATTTACTCATACTACCCATTCAGTCATATTATTTCATAGAAGTACATGTTAATCTCTTCTCTTATTTAGCCTTTCACTTGTATGTGTTTAAGTGCTTGTTTTAAGCATGTGTGTACACTTGCTATGCATTTTCAGTAAACTGATAGGATTGTGTGTTACACTTGTACTTCAAAAAGTATCCAGAGAAGCATTTTATGCAAAATAAAAATGAATAGCTATTAACAGAAGGATTAAATTCATGTTAATAACAACAAATTATTGAAAAGGACCAAATAAATAATCTTTTAATTACTTCTTTGAAATTGTAACGCAAGCTCCTAACTGAAGCTTTTAAAATCACTGACCAGTGACTTGATGCCATATAGACACAATCACAAAAGACTTACAAATAGCCTACCTTTTCATGGAAATAATTTTCATAAAATATGAAATCAAGAAATAGAACCTAGTAGATGTTTCTGCCAATCATGTAAGATATGCTAATCATTTGACAGGTCATTGCATCTATGATAAGAATTGAGAAATTATAAGTATAAAAAGTTATAATTCTCTAGACTGAAGTATAATTTGTGTTACCAGAGATAAGATCCACCTTACTTTATGAGGCTGATATTTGAAAGATGGATAGTAATATTTTATTCCATAAGGCCGATGTTAATATCATCCTTCATTCTTAGCCAATCTTTTTATGAAAGCAAGAGCCAGAAGCCTCAGGGCACCATATTGTACCTAATTACAATAAAGGAATCCCTGCATCAGATTTAAGCATTAAATACCCACGTTTATTTTATGTGTTGTTTGTATTGCTAAGATAAAAAAAGTCATAACTAAATAATCTTTACCCTTTAGGATCTGTGGATTTAAACCAGGCAGTATTTGAGCTGTCAAATAGAAGAAACAATACTATAAACAGTACGAAAGACTTAGAAAATGCTCCTTCCTTAAGCACAGAACAGAAGGTGCATTTTAGAGAGATGATTATTGCTTGTTAAGGAGGCAAGAAGTTCAGAGAGAGCACCTTTCTGATTCCCAGATCACCCTGAAAGAACAATAAAATAGTGTTTTAAGCCATTTTAATGGTAATTCAATCAGTGAAATAACAAGTGAAAATTTATTATAATAACATGCAACTTGGTTACAGCAGATGTCCAGAATGGCCAAGGCTAAAATCTGCTAAAAAAAAATTAACTTGAATTCAACTATCACTTACTATACACCTAGAATTTCACTGAACCTACAAGGAGTGTAAAGAGGTAAAAGGTATAATTCTTGACCTGAAGTAGCTTGGGGCCTAGTTAATGACATATGAATAATCCTCAAGGAATATGCATAATGCTACTTAAAGGAAATTAAATGTGATATATAGTATTGTAGTAAGTCTATAGTGAAAGTGAAGTCGCTCAGTCGTGCCCAACTCTTTGCAACCCCATGGACTGTGTAGCCTATCAGGCTCCTCCATCCACGGGATTTTCCAGGCAAGAGTGCTGGAGTGGATTGCCATTGCCTTCTCCAAGTAAGTCTATAGGAAATTTAAATAAGAGAAAGTCAGTGTAGAGTGAAATAAGCCACGGCAAGTTTCAAGGAATCAGATGCCTTTTCAATTGGGTTTTGAGCAATGTGTTAGTCATATGCCCTCCCCATGTGGTTTTACTTGGATTTGGTAGATATCTCGAGAAGAGCAGGAATAAAGACTGGAAATGAGACAAGTGTAAATAGAGAACAGAAATACTGCAAAAACTCAGATATACTGGGCTCATTGTAAGAGAAGATCTGAAAGGACAGTAGGAAAAGCCTGCTTCTATTTCTGAAGGACAAGGACACCTGGTAGGACTTGGGCATCAGAATGAAGAGATGAAACGGAATTCCCTGAAGAATAATCCAACAAGAATACACAGCATAAGATGTAATCCACAGAAGCTTTTACCAGGAAAGAGAACAGATAATTAACCTTGGTATTTGGAGATAAGAATGAGAGCTCTGACAAATGAAAAGGAGAGGAAATGCCACATTGTGGGGAATTTTCCTATACAACCATCTGCCCACCTTGCAGATCATTCAGTTTCTACAATAATCAGGAAACAGTGCCTTGAAGATCTTGTAACTAAAGCCCAGTGTTAACATGGCATTTGGAAAAAGGTTCCCTGCACAGGCAAGGTTAGGCAGCTGAGCTTTCTGGGCCTCCAGGTATCATGACGCAGACACTCTTCTTCCTCATAGTAAAAGAAGATTAAGATCACTCATTATGCCAGTTCCCAGAGGAGAGTTTGACAGCAGCAAGAAACAGGGCATAGTAAAATGTAAATATTCTGTTACCAGGGTAAAGAGCTATGAGCTGAAGATGAAAGCAGGGGACCTTCTGTGTGTTGTTTAGTCAACCAAGGAAGGTTTGAATAAAACTCTTATTTATATTTTCTTTCCACTGTTGGCCTGGCTTAACCAAATTGATAGGCTTTTTAAAAATTTATACTATCACTTTTGCCAACATTTCTCCTTATTATTATTAACACAATTAGTTTTATTATTGGAATTGGATGAGAATAACAAAAATAACCTGTTAAAAGTCCCCCAGTCATATTTGACTATAGTTATAAAGTTGGTTCCTACTCAGTAAGTTAGGAAATTAAAAACACTAAATCTAGGATTTTCTCCACTGGGACCTAATCCAGTCCAATTTAGAAGTTGAGGATTTATAAAGGCTTTTCTGAAAGAAATGGGAAAATGTCAGCTACAATTTCTTGCTAGACTTGAAGTGAATCTATTAACCTTGCCCAGAGAATATAATGTTACAGTTATCTCATTTACAATGTTATTGTATATGATTTATGGCCAGAGTATCAAGCCTCAAACTAGGGTTTGTAGTTTTAAGTTAAATTTACATGTCTGTAATACAAATGATTTTTTTTTCTTGTTCAGATAAAAAGATATTAAAAAGTGATTTATACTATTTCAGTTGGATGGAAAATACACAGTATGACTTAGTCTACTGAGGGAAAAAATATTAGTTAGGCAGCTATTATGAATATGTACGTTCACACTGCCGAGTGCTTCCCATCTTTTAATGTATGCTTGGGTATCAGCCACTAGATATCTTTAGAATTACATTATATTTAGTCTGTAAGACACAAATCTATGTGAAAATCAGATTTAAAAGAAAGGAACACCCAAGAGAACAAGGAAAAATGTATCTTCTCTGTAGTTCACCTAAGATCATACATGCTGAAACGAACTTAATAAATATCACCTTTTCTGCAGGTGTCTTCTACCAAACAGCACAAAACAGTCTGAAAATATATTCCACAAAAGCGTCTCTAACAGTATTACCATTACTGAAACCTAAGAGAATTTGCTTAACCATAAACTATGTTTGAGATGTGATTTGGAAGTATTGTGTTTTATTGAAAATGGTTGCTATAATGCTACCTGAAAGATATGACTCACAACTGTAAAGTCAGGACCAACTATAAGCTAGACTTAACATTTACCACCAAACAGGCTTCCCAGGTGCTAGTGGTAAAGAAACCTCCTGCCAAAGCAGGAAACATGAGTCTCGGGTAGGGAGGATCCCCTGGAGGAGGCCATGGCACACATACACCAAACAAACAGCACATGTGTGTGCGTGCTCAGTCGCTCTAGCCATGTCCAGCTCTTTGCGACCATATGGACTATAACTCGCCAGGCTCCTCTGTCCATGGGCTTCTCCAGGCAAGAATATTGGAGCGGGTTGTCATGCTCTCCTTCAAGGGATCTTCCCTACTCAGGGACCAAATCCATGTCTCCTGTGCCTCCTGCATTTCAGGTGGATTCTTTACCCACTGAGCCCCCTGGGAAGCCTAAACAGAACACAATGTCCTATAAATTTAAATTAAAATAAAAAATTTTGTTGGCATCCTCCATGTAAGCTATCTACATATATATGCAAAAACTTCAAAATCACATAATTTCAAATAAATTTCAGAATTTAAAGGTACAATTAAAAATAAAACCCTGCTGCTCAAGCTGTATTCATTGACAATGCATACATATTTACTGTCTATATAGAGAAACTTATATGCATATATATATATACACACACACATACTAAATGAAATTAATTTTATTCAAGATTCCTATATAGTTATTTAATTTTGTGTGCTTTAACCCTACCTGTTCATATTTGGGAAACCTTTTTAAATCTCCCACTCATGCTGCCTTTTTTTTTTTAATATTCATTTATTTGACTGTGCCAGGTCTTAGTCTCAACATGCAAACTCAGCTGTGGCATGTGGGATCACGTTCCTGTCCAGGGATCGAACCCAGCCCCCAGAATTGGGAGCATGGAGTCTTTAGCCACTGGACCAACAGGAAGATCCTTATAGTTGTATCTTTAACAAGCTCTTCCTATCAGCTGAAATTATATTAAGCTTCTAATAAGAAATAACTAAAGTAACAGTCCTGAACAAAATAGGGATTTACTTTTTCTCACAAACCTTCAATATAAGACAAACACAGTAGTTCTTTGTATTTATCAATGGGAAACATGTTACCTTCATTCTTTCTAGCATACAGTCTTTAGCAGCTGGCTTTCATCCTGAATCAAAACATAGACATGGACACAGTCATCTTGTCAGGTCAGGGCATTTCAGAGTCACTTGTTTCACAAGACAGTTGCTAGATTTCTAGCCATCTCACACACGTTTAAGTCAGAAGAAGGATTAAGAAGATGAATTAACAAGGTGTAAACAAAGTAGCCCCACTTCAAAGAATTTTCCCTGAAACGCCACCTCACCATTTCTGCTTACATCTTACCAGTGCCTTCAAGGCAAAGCAGAAAAACGTTACTCACTAGAAGCAATGCTACCAGCAATACTTTGGCTGGGTGGGTTGAAGTTTTATGTGTTGAATTGCTTTGTTAGTTGTTACACATGGATTTATGAATATCAGAGCATATCTTTATCTTATTTAATGTTTTCAATTTTAAATACTTTGTCATATATTAATATTAAACATTCTGCATTTTTGTGTTTGTATTTTCCAGGTTGACTTTTATCCAATTTCTAGTATTATGCTCAAGATACTGATAGAATGGTGCTGGTGTTGTTTCTGCATGGGGCAGAAATGGAGTGATTGGAGTATCGTTGTTGTATGTATAAATGTGCAACATTTTTCCTAATTTTCCTCCTTATTCCTGTACCTGACTCTTACTTCCTACCATTCTACCATCTGAGCCCAAAGCCTCTTCTGTTCAAATTCTCCAAAGAATAAGGAGGATTCAAATTCTCCTTATCTACCAGCAATCTTTATTTTCCCTCTTTGAATTAATGCAACACAGAGCTAATAGTGACCTTCTCTAAACTCAAAGTTAAAATTATCAAAACTTATTTGCAATTAACTTTGCCTTTGTTTAACAGAATCTCTCTATTGCTTTGGAACACATAATATTACTTTATTAAAAGTGTGCATGTTTTGGAACTATCATTAACTTTATGGAAAAGATTTAATAGGGCTACAACAGTGCATTATATCATACATAAAAAGTCAAGATTTGATTACCTGTATATTTTCTTTCCAAAAATAATGTTCACCATAACTGAAAATTCAGATTACTCTAGTGAAAATTGAGTTTTCCCAGATTGTTTTCAACTCTGTAAAAGTGTTATTTTACAGCCCTGAGTGATCCCACAAGGGAAACAGTTCCTTGACTTGACCTGGAAATATAAGACTTAAATTGCTCTTTAGTTCTTAGGAACAAAAAGGTGTTTCTATGCCAGTGTTCATAGCTAGAAGAGTTGCCCACTTGCAGTTTCATGGTCAAATAGACAAAGGAGTGAGCAGAGATCAATGTCATTTTAAGCCTTGAGTTCATTAGCTGCCTCTGACTCAACACAATCAATTTTAGTGACTAGGACTTATCCTACCTTGACTAGACAAGTATCCATTTAATCAAGATGTTATCATGCTTCCAAAGAGAAAAGCAACAACAAAGTTGGGACCGTGTATTTGCATTTTTATTATTTTATGAAGAACAGTAACTTACAACCTATAGCAATAGGATACTTATATATATTTTCTTCTTTCTAAATGATTCAAGATGGGGCTATATACTACCAGGAAACATTTTTGAATATTAATACATATGGCTGCCAATGATCTTATTATATTTAAATAATAAGTCAACACATCAGTTCAGTCAGTTCAGTTCAGTCGCTCAGTCATGTCCAACTCTTTGCGACCCCATGGACTGCAGCATGCCAGGCCTCCCTGTCCATTACCAGCTCCTGGAGTTCACTCAGACTCACGTCCATCTAGTCAGTGATGCCATCCAGCCATCTCGTCCTCTGTCATCCCCTTCTTCTCCACATAATTAACTCTAAAAGATAAATCTGTATATTGGATCTAAAAGTTCACTATTCTTTGTGTGCCCTCTAATTGGGCAAGGAGNTACCAGCTCCTGGAGTTCACTCAGACTCACGTCCATCTAGTCAGTGATGCCATCCAGCCATCTCGTCCTCTGTCATCCCCTTCTTCTCCACATAATTAACTCTAAAAGATAAATCTGTATATTGGATCTAAAAGTTCACTATTCTTTGTGTGCCCTCTAATTGGGCAAGGAGTTTACAGCTTCTTAGGAGAGCTTAGTAGAAAAATTTTTTTTTAGCCTGCCTAAATAGATCAAAAAATTTGACTTGGTTCTCATGTTTACGCTAACGTGATTTATAAGAGAAATGAAAATAGGAAAATGGACCAAGTGAACCAAGTTCTTTAAAAATCCCTTACTTTTAAAATATTTGTTTTATCTCAATTATTGATATTAATATTACTGAGGAACTTAGAAATAATATTTAGAAAAATCTATTTCAAAACTCACTAGATCAGAAAAGACAGCATAAAATACAATGGTAAAACATTTTTCTTATAATTTTTATATTTATATTTAAGCATAAAATTGTTTGAAGATTTCATTTGCTACCAAATACAAAATTATTTTTATTATAAATTTGAAACTTAATTATGAGGATGATTAAAACATAAAGACAAAGTAATCTCATTAAAGCACAAACTATTAATTGATATTGGAAGAAGCCAGAGGACAACCTGACACAATAATTTGCTTGCTTTGGATAATTCATTTCTTTAATCATCTACTTTTAAGTCAGATGTGACTTGACTTCAACTAAGCTGAGAAAATTAGAGATACCAAGGGAACATTTCATGCAAAGATGGGCTCAATAAAGGATAGAAACAGTATGGACCTAACAGAAGCAGAAGATATTAAGAAGAGGTGGCAAGAATACACAGAAGAACTGTACAAGAAAGATCTTCATGACCCAGATAATCACGATGGTGTGATNTGGATGTGAGAGTTGGACTGTGAAGAAAGCTGAGTGCCAAAGAATTGATGCTTTTAAACTATGGTGTTGGAGAAGACTCTTGAGAGTCCCTTAGACTGCAAGGAGATGCAACCAGTCCATCCTAGGGGAAATCAGTCCTGAATATTCGTTGGAAGGAATGATGCTGAAGCTGAAACTCCAGTACTTTGGCCACCTCATGCAAAGAGGTGACTGATTGGAAAAGACTGATGCTGGGAGGGATTGGGGGCAGGAGGAGAAGGAGATGACAGAGGATGAGATTGCTGGATGGCATCACTGACTCAATGGATGTGAGTCTGGGTGAACTCCAGGAGATGGTGATGGACAGAGAGGCCTGGTGTGCTGTGATTCACGGGGTCGCAAAGAGTCGGACATGACTGAGCAAATGAACTGAACTGAAGCTGAGAAATTTCAGCAATGTTGAACTATTTTCAATGATGAGAACATTTTGTTAAATAAACCAATCTGTGTTTTTTTAGAGAAAAAAAATGCTTAGAAGAACAAAATTAGAGATAGGATAAAGGGCAAAATATATGTGGATCCACACTCTTCCAAACACTTTGTACTCATTATTTTAGTTAATACTGATAATATTTCTATGAAGTTCATAATAGAGGTTTCTTTTGATAAATGAGAACAATGAGAATCAGGAAAATTTTATAAAAATACAGCTAGTAATTTAGTTGAACCAAAAATAAGAAGGCTTGTCTGATTCCAAAACCCCATTAATTTTTACTAGGTATGAAAATATAATTAATAGATGCTGAATGCAAGGAGAAAAGAAAAATTTAGGTTATGTAATTTAAAGCCCCTTTTGGTACATCTTGAGTTATGACTATCCCTGAAGCAATATCTATACTGGATTTGTTCTAGAAGATTTCTGGAGGAAAGAAACATGATAATTACATGAGGAACTCTGTGGCATATCCTCATCAACTACCTACATTACCATTTACTTAGTTTTACATCATATGATTCCTTGGTTCTTAATAAAAACAGATTTTTAAAAATAAACCGTAAGTGCTCATAATGAGAAGGAGCAAAGCCAAGCATTATCCTTCATAGCTCAAGTTCCACTTTCTAAAAGCCACTACTTTTACAATTTTCAGATTTTTAGCTGCTACTGGGTACATTTAGGATTCTAAAATGTCTTATTATGACATTATCTAACTATATACATGAGAAAGTATATAGTAAATCTCTATCTAGAAAGATGAGTATTAGGTTATTAAATTCTGTTTGTTCTTTCAATTTTTGTGAGTTATTATTTTGTCCTTCCAGTGATTATTTTGGAAATATAATTATGTTACTTCAGTCTAACATTACATCACCTTCTGAAAGTTCTTTTAATCCTCATACTATTATCTAAAGCTACAAACATTATCTTGCCTTCCACCTCTCCTTTTCTCTTTCTCATTGTATATTCTTTCAACTGTTACTTTTTTTAGTACATTGCAAACTTTTAAAACATATTTATAACCATAAATAATAATTCCATTATTAAAAGTTATATGTGATTCTGAAAACTGAAAATACCCAGTGCTTATGTTACTAGTGATATATAAATATTATACACAAAAAAATAGATAACCTAGCAATTAATTTATCTATGACTTGAATATCCTAACAATTATTAAATTCAAATAAAAATGTTCCTAATATAAGATAAAATGCCCTTGATGTTTCATATAAGTCATGAATTCCTCAAAATAAAATCATAATCTGAGGTGTTTCATATAAAAACAAGATTATATGAGTTTCTCTTCATGGATTTTAATTAATGCCTTTTGTTCCCTGGTGGCTCAGATGGTAAAGCGTCTGTCTACAATGTGGGAGACCTGGGTTTGATCCCTGGATCAGGAAGTTCCCTGGAGAAGGAAATGGCAACCCAATCCAGTGCTCTTGCCTAGAAAATCCCATGGACAGAGGAGCCTGGTGTCCATGGGGTCACAAAGAGTCAGACACGACTGAGCAACTTCACTTTTGTTTTTCTTCTTGATATAAACAAGAAATTTATCTTTAACATAATTCAACATCTTAATTTTATGGAATCCATTCCATTCAAACAAAATGTAATCTAGTTTAAACCAGTTGATTTCTTTTTTGTTTGTTTATTAAAGCATAAGTGATTTACAGTATTGCATTATTGTGTTTCAGGTTTACAGCATAGTGATTTAGTATTTTTGTAGATTATATTTTATCATAGGTTATTGTAAGATAAGGAATACAATTCCTAGTGCTATACAAATCCTTGTTTTTTACCTATTCTATATACAATTGTCAGTGTCTGTTAATCCCATGCCCTTAACTTGTCCCTCACCCCTTCCTTCTATACTTATGTATACAGGTTTGTTTTCTATGTCTGTGACTCGGTTTCTGTTTTGTATATACATTCACTTGTATTACTTTTTAGATTCTACATACAAGTAATGTGCAGTATTTTTCCTTCTCTATTTGACTTATTTCACTAAGCATTATATTCTCTAGGTCCATCCACACTGCTACAAATGGCAATTACTTTATTATTTTTTATGAGGAAGACTGAAGGCTGAAGAAGGCGACAGAGGATGTGATTGTTGGATGGTATTACCGATTCAACGGACATGTGCTGTGTGCTTAGTTGCTCACTCATGCCAACTCTTTGTGACCACATGGACTGTAGCCCACCAGGCTCCTCTGTCCGTGGGGATTCTCTAGTCAAGAATACTGGAATGAGCTGTATGCCCTCCACCAGGGGATCTTCCCAACCCAGGGATAGAATCCAGGTCTCTCACATTGCAGGCAGATTCTTTACCAGCTGAGCTACCAGGAAAGCCCTCAACGGGCATGAACTTGGGAAAACTCTGGGAGATGGTGAGGGACAGAGAGCCCTGACATGCTACGGTTCACGGGGTTGCAAAGAGTTGGACACAACTTGGCAACTGAACAACAATATTCCATTATATATATGTAACGCATCTTCTAAATCCAGTTGTCTGCTGATGGGCATTTGAGTCGCTTCCATGTCTTGGCTATTGGAAATAGTGCTGCTATGAATATTAGAGTCCATGCGTCTTTTCAAATTAGTGATTTTTATTTTCATGGATATATACCCAGGAGGGGAACTGTTGAGTAAAGAACCTGCCTGCCAGTGCAGGAGACCTAAGAGACGCAGGTTCAATCCCTGGGTCAGGAAGATCCCCTGGAGAAGGGAATGGCACCCCACTCCAGTATTCTTGCCTGGAGAATCCCATGGACAGTGGAACCTGGCATGCTATAGTTCACAGGGTCACAAAGAGTCAGAAAGGACTGAAGCAACTTAGCACAGCACATGGTAGCTGTATTTTTAGTTTTTTATGGAATCTCCATACTATTCTCAAAGCATTCTATAGTGGCTACACCAGTTTATGATACACCCCCAAGAATAGTGCAGGAGGATTGCCTTTTCTCCATGTCCTCTCCAACATTTGTTATTTGTAGAATTTTTTTATTGGATAATAATTGATTTACAACATTGTGTTAGTTTCAGGTGTACAGAAAAATGATTCAGTTATTTATAGAATTTTGATGATGGTTGTTCTGACAGGTGTGAGGTGATAACTCATTGTGGTTTTGAATTACATCTCTCTAATAATTAGCAATGTTAAGCATATTTTCATGTGCCTCTGAGCCCTCTGTATGCCTTATTTAGAAAAAAAAGTCTTTCCAAGTCTTGTACCCATTTTTTGATTGAGTTGTTTGGTTTATTTGATAGTGAGTTGTATGTATGAGCTGTTTGTATATTTTGGATATTAACTCATCAGTTTCATCATTGGCAAATTTATTTTCCTATTCCATAGGCTGTCTTTTGGTTTTGTTGGTATTTCCCTTTGCTATGTGAAAGGTTTTGTGTTTTTAAATCCCACTTGCTCATTTTTGCTTTTTCGTCTTCTGTCTTGGGAGTCTGATTAAGGAAAATATTGTGTTTGCCTTTGACATACATTTCTAGGAATTTTATGATTTCGTGTCTTATGTTTACTCTTTAAACCATTTTGAGTCTATTTTTGTAGATGATGTGAGGGAATGTTTTAATTTTTTTGGAATGCTGGCTATCCATCAGAATGCTGGCTGGAGATACGTGAGCTTCTATCTAAGTTTTCTATTCTGTTCCATTGATCTTGATGTCTGTTTTTATGTCAGTACTAAACTGATTTGACTACTGCATTGTCATTGTATAGTCTGCAGCCTGGAAGGGTTATACCTCCAGCTTTGTCCTTTTTTTCTCAAGATTCTGTTGGCAATTCAGGATCTTTTGTGGTTCCAAATATATTTCAGGATTATTTGCTGTAGGTTGTGAAAAATGTCATGAGTATTTTGATAGGAATTACACTAGATCTATAGATTTCTTTTGGTAGTATGTTCATTTTAACAATATTAATTTTTCCATCCAAGATTATGTCTGTTGGTAAATACTTGCTTTATATATTCAGGTACTCTTGCATTGGGTGTATATATTCTGCACAGGGTTTGAATTGGGACTTCCTTTCTGCTCCATGGATATTGCTGCCCTGCTACAGATGGGGTCAGTTACTCAACTATTGAAGTGAAAGTCTAGGTTTGAGCTTGAGCAGGCTCTGTTCAAATGTTTTCCCTTCTCCCCACATTGGGCATTTTGTCCCAAAGGAGGGAAGGGCTGAAGCCCTTTTAAGTGTGTGTTTTCCCTTCTCCCCACATTGGGTATTTTGCCCCAAAAGAGGGAAGGGCTGAAGCAAGTCAAGCTAGTGTGCTTACATGGGTCTGATGCATTGACTGTGTAGGCAGCTGAACCTCCACTCAATCCACATTCCTTTCCCTGTGGTGGTCATCTCAGATCTAGTGCAAGGTTGTGGCACAGAAATGGGTGAGGTTGGAGCATTCACTAGGCTGAGACAGGTGTTTTGGAGTGTTGTGGTTGCAGGAACTGAAGCAGCTGTGCTGATGTCAGAGGTCTGGACTCCTTCTGGCCTTCAGTTTGACAAGCACCAACACTGGCTGATACTGTTTCATCTGGACCACACTCCAGGCCCCTGAACTTCTATCTGTAGATCACATCTTCTACCAGGACCCGTCTGCCTCAGATCCAGTGTCAAGTTATGGCATGGAGTGAGTGTGACTAGAATGTGTTTGTACTATACTGGGAGTGGGGATCTCAGCATGGTGGTCATAGTGGTTCAAATGGCGGCACCACCATCAGAAGTCTGTACTGCTTCTGTGGAACTGTCTGAGCAAATGCCAACAATTCCACTGATATGCCAGTCAAATCATACCCCAGGCCTCCAGGCCACTCCTGTGTCTCTATATCAAGTATTCTCCCAAAACCAGATTGACCTATTTCCAGTATCAAACTGTGGTGTGGAGTGAGTTGGGCCAAGATATTTGGACAGCTCAGATTGAAATGCAAAGAAAGGCAATAGACACAGTGCAGCACTCTGCCCTGTGTGTTGGCAAGCCAGCAACCACACATTCTTCATGAGTCCAGGCTAGCCTTCTCGTGCCCTTCTATCTGTCCTAGCAGTTCTCTTAACAGCCAAGTTGGTCTCGTTTCCTCTGCATAAGACCCCAGGCCAGCAACACCAAGCCTGTGCCTCAATCTCATCACTCCCTAAGGTGGTGGTGGGGGGGGGGGGGGGGGAGGGTGG
>SJYA01001197.1:2256776-2328121 GCA_006410615.1 Neotragus moschatus
GGGGGGGGGGGGGGGGGACTTGCCCATGTAGATTTCTTTTCCTCCTAGATCACTCCTAGGGGCACAGGTCCTGACCCATTGTGGGTTTTTTTTTCCCCAATCTACCCAGTTACATGGGAATCTTTCATGCAGCATTTGCTGTATAGGAGTAGGTCTCCCAGTTTCTTGTTATAGTCCACGAAAACTGTTTAATATGTAGATGTATTTTTATGTGTTTGGGGTGGGGAACAGTGAGCTTCACATTCTTTTACTTCACCATTTTGATTCCCCTTTGATTTCTTTAGATTGACTGTCCCTTTGTAGCTGTTTACTTTCATAATATGAAAATATTGTTTCTACAGAACCTCCGTATCTTTATACCTCCCAATCTATTTCCTAATTTATGTTGATTGTATCATTACTTTAATAGATCCAAGCTTTAATATACTTGCTTTCATTCAGTAATCATGAAAGAATAATATATAACATTTATAGATTTATACTTTATAATTAACAAAAATATTTGAGTTTTCAATACTTTCCCTGAGGTTGGAGAAACTATTCATAAGAACAAGGTGTAAAATCCCAAGTATTATTTCACGTATGTCTGAATAAGTTTCTATCAAATTTATTCTCATAGAGATAACCTTTAAATTCTAGAAAACATCAATAAACCAATACTTGAAGGCATTAGAGACCGAAAAAAGGCAGAAATATCTACAAAGAAGTGATAACTTGGAAAAAGTAACGCATGGTTTGAGTTTCCTGTTTTTAAGACTTTTACACTGATAGCACTATATCTTTTGTGGTAGATAAAATGCCAGCTGAATACATGCAGTCTTTCAGAGAATATAATGTGAGGCAACTACGGTCTCTAGAATGTGAGGAGAAAAGATCTCCTAGGAAAAGGGAGCCAGAGAGACAGAGCCTTAATTTATTTTGTATCAACTCCGCCCAAATCTCTGACTGATTTATGATCTACACAGGTATGTGGCCGACATGAAATTATGTAGCTAAAGATAAAAGAACTCAACTTAAAATTTAGCCATGGCCTGAGAGAAACAATTTACAGCTTTTGTTTGACCAAGAAAATTGTCTACTAAAACAAACTAACTAAAACCAAGGGTTTTAAAAGAATGTGGTATCTACACAACATAAAAGTTTAAATAGCCAGGATAAAATTCTACCTAAAGAGGACTTCAATTCAGTTCAGTCGCTCAATCGTGTCTGACTCTTTGCAACCTCCTGAATCGCAGCACGCTACATAGGACCAATTTTAAATTAAAGGACAATAAATTAAAACCCATCCAAAGATGTCTGAAATATTGGAAGAAGCAAATAAGGAAAGAAATCATCTATTTATAAGCCTGCTCAATGATTGTAAAAGGAAATGTTTGCAGTAAATGAAAAGGCAAAAATTCATAGCAGAGAAACAGAAACTATAGTTGTTATGCCCGAAGTCCAAGTCCCCAAAACTGAGAGAAATAAGACATCCACCACAATGCCAAAGCATAAAGGGGTTTTATTGCTAGCTTGAGCTAGGGCTCCCACCAGCACCGACAGAGTGGCTATATGGAGGGAGCCCCAAGTCTTGAGGCTGCACTGTTTTTATAGGGATTTATTCAGGTAAATGGGTACAAAGGGGGTGTTCAGGCAGGAGGACAACTGATTGGTTACTTAAGGGGGTGTTCAAGTTGACAGATAACTGGTTGGCTACTTCCATCCATAGGATTTGTGTGTAGATTCTTGACTGGTTTTTACTTCCAAGGTAAATCACAAGCTCCTGGATGTAAAGTCAGAAGGTTTAGCCTGGGGGCCGATTGGCTCGTGTACAGTGGGGCTAGGTTAGGTAATCTGAGGGTTGACTGGCTGTGGGCAGTGGGCTCAGGTTGGGTAATGTCCAAAGTTCTTTTGCCCGGAACCTTGCAGGATGGAATTCTTTTACAAGATGGAGTAGCTCAGGCCCTTCATTCTAGGGTGAGCGGGACTTTCTAGGGGGTAGTTTAGAAGAATTCAGAACTTAGGCCTAGTGCAATCTGTCAAGCCTGTCATGGCTTTGGTCTGGCCCCCTAACACTCCCCCCTGTCTTTTAGTTATATGGAGGAATCTTCCTCTTTATTTTAGGGCAGGGCCTGATATTGCTGTCTAAGTACCAGTAGCTGGACTGTATTGATACGCTGTTTTACAAAGGTTACAAGCTTATTTAGGATGCATGGACCAAAGGTGACTATTAATAGTAGTACTATAAGGGGGCCTACCAGAGTGGCAACCAGCATGGTTAACCATGGAGAGTGCTGGAACCAGGACTCAAACCACCCCACTGGGCCTCTTGCTCTCTTTTTCATTGGGCTAGCCCTTCTCTTACTTTGGCCATAGATTCCCTGACTACCCTAGAGTGATTTACATAAAAATAATGTTCTTCCCCTAACGCAGCACATAGGCCCCCTGAGAGACTTCATACTCAAGATATTTTTTGGGAATTGGGGCAGAGGTCTCTTTCTTCTGTAACTTTTTCCTGCTGTGGATGGGCATAGACCTGCCTAATAGAGCAGAAGTCTCTCTCTACCTGATCTAAGTTGGAGTTTTTCACATCTGAAACCAGCTTCTACCCTTGTAGTAACAGCAATTTAGTTGGCCCCTCTCAGAGATGAAATAGACAAGGGCCAAACAGGAGACCTAACAGGATGGTCATCTCTGGTCCCCGGAAACAGAAGGCAACATTTGGGGTGAGGGTTGCAGGGTTTGTGACCCTTTCTGATTGGTTGGTGGTGAGGCAACAGAGCTGTGCTTCAGGAATCTTGTGTTCAGTCTGAAGTTATCATCTTCCACCTGGGAGGGGGCTCAAAGACATTGTTATGAAAATGGTAGCATCCAAGCCTGACATGACTCAGAAAACTCAAGTGTTTAGCAATACAAGGTCTAATCTGAAAGTACACCCATAGAATCACCTGTTTTCCAGGATATCTGAACCATAGCTACTCTATTTTGACTTTTAATTGTAAACTCTTCCTTAATAGCCAAAGCAGATTTTACCATTAATGACATCAGTGTTTCTCTAGATACGAGAAGATGCAAGAATTGGGACTCATAAAATCTTCTCCTGAAAAAGATTTAACTATCTGAAGGCCTGTTCTGCCAGTTTTTTCCAGAGCACAGAGTGCCTCATTCCTGATTTTCACCCTGAAATCCTTTCAGGGGCGTTGAAAGTCAGCAGTTGCAGTGACCATGATTTAATCTTCGTAGATGTAGATGGCGAGTGTCTGTCTTCAGTTGGCAGAACCCCTTTTTGCTCATAAACTTGACCATGATTTTGAGGGGGGCATTTCATGACCATTTCATCCCATGGTGCTGAGAATGTCCATTCTCAGGTTTGGCAAAGATTCTGTTGACAGGCCACTCAATGTGCTGTTACTGGACTAGGCCATAAAACAGTATCCAAAATTCTCTGGANTACATTATTTTTGCATAAAAATAATCAATTGATATATAAAATTTATACTACATCTATTTGTGACAAATAGCATATATTCTATTCACACACTGAGACACTAGTTTTTCAAATAGGTCCAAATAATAGTAACCCATTGAACACACTGAAATGTGTTTCCTATAAATTTGGAAACTGTCACATTATTCTAAAGTTTTCTGATCTGACTTTAGGCACACATGTTAAGGAAATCAATTAAAATCCACATAAATTTAGCTTTAAAATTAAAAAAAAAAAAGAAAAGTAGCTTATTACTGACAAGCTGATGAAAAGCTTATTTCCATTTAGCTTGGGTCAGAATGGTTCCCAAACTGAGCTTTTGCATTTCTGTATACTGAATAATGGTGACCAAGCCAAAACCCAGAAATTACACTGAATAAGCCAATCACCTATGTTTCAACTTTTGGTCACTTTTACTTTTCTAGGATTAAATATATAGATACAATCAGAGTTGATATATATAGATGCACATATATATATATGTTGGATATTCAAATAAATACACAAACAACAATAACAACATATTCAGCTTTCTTTCTCAATGAAAAGACTAAGACTGCTTAATTTTGCATAGTGAAAAATGGTGTTAATGTATACTATCAGTTCAGTTCAGTCACTCAGTTGTGTCCAACTCTTTGTGACCACATGAACTGCAGCACACCAGGCTTCCCTGTCCATCACCAACTCCTGGAGTCTACCCAAACTATGTATATATGTATACACATATACAAATGTATACTAGTAATTTATCATAACACATACTACTCAGGCATGCTACGAAGACGTTAAGAAAAAAGTCATTAAGTTAATGACTTAATAAAAGTATTAGATGACCAGAGGAATTCTTTAATCTGATTACAACCTCTAAAATAAGAAAAATTTCCTAACAAAAAGTATTTATTATAGGTGAAACAGTTGGTAATTCAAGATTATTTTAGCTGTCAAGATATTTGTGGAGATTTGATCAAGAAATTTAATTTCATATTTCAATTTGTATTAATATATACCTATATCTCAATTCAGTTCCCTCGCTCAGTCATGTCTGACTTTTTGTGACCCCATGGACTGCAACCAGCCAGGCCTCCCTGTCCATCACCAACTCCTAGAGATTACTTACACTCATGTCCATTGAGTCAGTGATGCCATCCAACCATCTCATCCTTTGTCGTCCTGTTCTCCTCCTACCTTCAACCTTTCCCAGCATCAGGGTCTAGCCAAAGTACTGGAGTTTCAACTTCAGCATCAGTCCTTCCAATGAATATTCAGGACTGATTTCCTTTAGGATGGACTAGTTTGATCTCCTTGCAGCCCAAGGGACTCTCAAGAGTCTTCTCCAACACCACAGTTCAAAAGCATCAATTCTTTGGTGCTCAGCTTTCTTCACAGTCCAACTCTCGCATCCATACATGACCACAGGAAAACCATAGCCTTGACTAAATGGACCATTGTTGGCAAAGTAAGGTCTCTGCTTTTCAATATGCTGCCTAGTTTGGTCATAACTTTTCTTCCAAGGAGTAAGCGTCTTTTAATTTCATGGCTGCAATCACCATCTGCGGTGATTTTGGAGTCCGAAAAGATAAAGTCAGCCACTGTTTCCACTGTTTCCCCATCTATTTCCCATGAAGTGACGGGACCAGATGCCATGATCTTCATTTTCTGAATGTTGAGTTTTAAGCCAACTTTTTCACTCTTCTCTTTCACTGTCAACAAGAGGCTCTTTAAGTTCTTCTTTGCTTTCTGCCAAGTGGGAGGTGTCATCTGCATATCTTCAGTTATTGATATTTTTCCCAGCAATCTTGATTCCAGCTTGTGCTTCATCCAGCTGGCATTTCACATGATGATGTACTCTGCATAGAAGTTAAATAAGCAGGGTGACAATATACAGCCTTGATGTACTCCTTTTCCTATTTGGAACCAGTCTGTTGTTCCATGTCCAGTTCTAACTGTTGCTTCCTGACCTGCATACTGATTTCTCAGGAAGCAGGTCAGGTGGTCTGGTATACCCATCTCTTTAAGAATTTTCCACAGTTTGTTATGATACACACAGTCAAAGGCTTTGGCACAGTCAATAAAGCAAAAGTAGATATTTTTCTGGTATTCTCTTGCTTTTCCAATGATCCAGCAGATATTGGCAATTTGATCTCTGATTCCTCTGCCTTTTCTAAAATCAGTTTGAACATCTGGAAGTTCATGGTTCACGTACCGTTGAAGCCTGTCTTGGAGAATTTTGAACATTACTAGCATGTGATATGAGTGCAATTGTGCGGTAGTTTGAGCATTCTTTGGCATTGCCTTTCTTTGGGATTGGAATAAAAACTGACCTTTTCCAGTCCTGTGGCCACTGCTGAGTTTTCCAAATTTGCTGCCATATGGAGTGCAGCACTTGCACAGCATCATCATTTAGGATTTGAAACAGCTCAACTGGTATTCCATCACCTTCACTAGCTTTGTTCATAGTGATGCTTCCTAAGGCCCACTTGACTGTGTATTCCAGGATGTCTGGCTCTAGGTGAATGATCACACCATTGTGGTTATCTGGGTCTTGAAGATCATTTTTGTACAGTTCTGTGTATTTTTGCCACCACTTCTTAGTATCTTCTGCTTCTGTTAGGTCCATACCATTTCTGTCCTTTATTGTGCCCATCTTTGCATGAAATGTTCCCTTGGAATCTCTAATTTTCTTGAAGAGATCTCTGGCCTTCCCCATTCTATTGTTTTCCTCAACTTCTTTGCATTGATCACTGAGGAAGCCTTTCTTATCACTCCTTGCTATTCTTTGGAACTCTGCATTCAAATGGGCATATATTTCCTTTTATCCTTTGCCCTATATCTGAAGTCTATATCCCTATATCTAAACTCTTAGAAAAGAAGTAAATCAAGTTATCTAAAAATATATGCTTTATTTTACCATATATATATATATATATATATCCTAAAACTTTGATGTTTAACCTCATATCTCTCTCTATATATATATATATATTATATATTAAGTAAACAATATCTTAAAAAGTGATTTCACTTTACATTTAGGCTTCTGAAGGAATTATTGAGAATATTAAGTATTCTCTATCTATCTAAAAACTATTTGTTAGTACACAGAGCACTAATAGTCTCTGAAAAACACCAAAAAGATTTAGAAATAATATTGTGATTAAAAGGTATATGGTATTTTCAGTAACTAATTTATATGCAAATTAAAAAACAAATTATTTTGCAACCCATTATATAATTTCCAAATGAAACCTAATGGATTTAAGGAAAGGGTAGCCACTTAGTGCTTTGAAGAGTATCATGTATGCTATGATTCGGTGAGTTTTTTCTTGTTTGTTTCTCTTTCTTGCCTGGTTTTGTGTATTTAACTCCTGTAATTGAGAGCAATTTAGTATAGGACTATGCCAGACAGTTTTGCAACAATAAATGACTATGTTATTCCTTTATTGAACACTTTTAGTATTGGATTACTTGGTTTATTATTTTACTTATTTCCCTCTGTGTGTGCATGTGTGTTCTGTGTGCTTGAGAAAGCTCATAGCAAAATCATTTGTGTTGAATTTTGAAATATGTGTAAGGTTATGGTATTTCAGATATGCTCATTTTGATTTACAATCACTGCAAAATGTTCAGTGTAGCATTTATGCTCCACTGTCACATTTCTAAAGAGTTTGGCAAACATTTTATTTTAAAATTGGATATTGACTGTCTTATGAACTTCCATGGATACATCATGACTAAAGGAGATATCTAAATTCTAAATCCACAGAATGAACTAGTCCTGATATACAGAAGGAATTATTCAAATCTAGAGCAGTAAAAATATTCACTTCTTAACAATTTGAAAAAAACACTAAAACTTTACCAATTGTGGACATCTGTACAACGTCAACACAAGTTCTAAGTTGCTCCAGTCGTGTCCAATCTGTGTAACCCTATGGACTGCAGCCCACCGGGCTTCTCTGTCCACAGGATTCTCCAGGCAAGAATATTGGAGTGGTTTGCCATTTCTTTCCCCAAACAACACAAATTATTGCTATGTTAAATTTTATGGTTAAAAAAGTATATAATATAAAAATAGATGCTAGTCAGATTTAAGTTTATTTTACTTTGGTTTTTCTAAACTTAGGAAAATTAAGTATTTAGGCAAATATCTACAAATTTAATTTTTGAAGAAAGAAAATTGCAATTATATTAAAAATATTTAACTTTATTTTGTTTTGTAAAGGTAAGAACAAATAGAAGTTTGCTGTTTTCTTTTGAACTAGTAGGGAATTCAAATTGTGTTCAGTTATTTGCAGCTATTATAGCTTTTCTTTTGCTTACCTAGAATTTCATTTGCCTTTTTATCCTAGTTACCTAAGATGGAAATTTAGATTATTGATTCTAAGTCTTTCTTCTTTTCTAATTTATGAATTCAGTGCAATTACCCTCTACACACTACTTTCACTGTACCTTACAGATTTTCACTTTCAAAATATTTTAAAATTTCTCTTGAAAGTTTCCTTTGACTCATTTGTTATTTAGAAATGTACTCTTTAACCTCCATGTATCTGGAAATTTTCTAGTTTAACTCCATTGTGATCTGAGATCAAGCACAGTATTATTTCTATTCTTTTGAAAATTACAAGATGTGTATTATGGCCCAGAATGTTGTCTATCTTGGTGAATGTTCCATTTCAGCTTGAGAAGAGTATGTGTTCTCTGTTGCTGGATGATGTAGTTCTACAGATGTCAATGACATGCACTTGATTGCTGGGCTGAGTTCAGCCATGTTCTTTGATTTTCTGCCAGCTAGATCTGTCCATTTCTGATTAGAGAGGAGTGTTGAAGTCTCCAACTATCATAGTGCAAACGTGTATTTCTCCTTGCCACTATACCGTTTCTTACATCATATAGTATGACTCTATGTTGTGAGGCATATAAGTCTTCTTGGACAATGTACATCTTTACTCCTGATAACTTTCCTTATTTTGAAGTTGTCTTAATTATATTTATAAAATTTAACCCTATATTAAATTAATGTAGCTACTTCTGCTTTCTTTGGTTAGTATTACCTTGATATATTTTTCTCCATCTACTTAATTTTAATCTATATTTGTCTTTAAAATAGATTTTTGTAAACAATATATAATTGCATCCTCTGTCACATACACTCTGACAATCTCTGTATTTTAATTAGTGCATTCAGACCATTGATGTTCTAAAAGTGAATATTAACATAGGTTAATATCTATCATATTCACTTTTGTTTTCTATTTTTTGTCCTTGTTCTTTGTTCTTGCTTTTGCTTTTCACTCCTTTTTGCCTTTTGTGGATTTAACTGATCAACTTTATGTGATTCCATTTTCTCCTCTTTTTTAGCATATCAGTTATACATTTTTTTTCACTTTTTTTCAGTAGTTGCCTTGAAGAAGAGAGTGGCAGAAGGTGAGATGGTTAGATAGAATCTCTGACTCAATGGACATGTATTTGAGCAAACTCCAGGAAACAGTGGAGGACGGAGAAGCCTGGCATGCTACAGTTCATCAGATCACAAAGAGTTGGACATGACTTAGTGACTAAACAACACAACAACGTTCACACTAAGCATGAAGTGGGTGGGTGCTCAGTCACTAAGTTGTGTCCAAGTCTTTTGTGACCCCGTGAACTATATCCAGCCAGGCTCCTCTGTTCATGGAATTTCCCAGGCAAGAATAATGGAGTGGGTTGCCATTTCCTTCTCCAGGGGATCTTCCTGACCCAGGAATCAAACCCAGGTCTCCTGCATTGCAGATGATCACCTGCATTGGCAGGTGGGTTCTTTACCACTGAGCCACCAGGGAAGCCCAACCATGAAGTGGTATAGTGTTATTAGAAAGTGGATTTAGATTAGTTGTAAACATATATTGAAAATTCTAGAGCAACTCTTCTTTGTTATTGGTGTTATTGTAGTTATAAGGTGTGACTACCTTATAATAAAATATTTTAGTTCCTTCCATCTTTTTATCATTGCTGTCATTCCTTCTACTTACATACAAGCATACATAAGCATATATATAAATACATATTCATATGATATATATAGATACACATAAACAAATATATTGTTGGTATCATTATTTTGAACAGACTGTTATCTGTTAGATCAGTTAAAGAATAAGAAAAATAAAAGCTTTTATTTTACCTTCATTTATTCTTTATTCAATGCTGTTCCTTTGTTTATGTAAACCAGAGTTTCTAACCTGTATTATTTTCTTTCTTTCTAATGTCTTTTCACATTTCTTGCAAAGCAGGTTTACTAACAACAAATTACCCCAATTTTTGCTTGCTTGACAAAGTCTATTTCTCCTTCACTTCTGAAAGATAATTTTACAAGTACAGAATTCTAGGTTGGTGGGATTTGCTACCAACACTTTAAATATTCATTACTTTGTCTTCTTGCTTATATGGTTTCTGAGAAGTCAGCCATACTTCTTATCTTTGTTCCTCTACAGGAAAGGTGTTTTCATCCTCTGGTTTCTTTCCGGGTTTTTTCTTAATCACTGATTTTCTGTAGTGTGAAAATTATATTCTTTCCTATAGTTCTGGATTTTTTGTTAGTTTGTTTTGGTACGTATCCCACTTATTCTCTGAGTTTCGTGGATCTGTATTTTGGTGTTTGACATTAATCTGATAAAATTTTCAGTCAGTATTGTTTTAAATAGTTCTTCTGTTTCTTACTCTCTTTCTTTTCCTTCTGGTTTATCTATTACCTGTGTGTTTTATATTTTGTAATTCTCCTACAGTTTTTATATATTCTGCTCCAGTTTTTAGTATTTTTCTCTTGGTGTTTCAGTTTTTGAAGATTCTATTGATATAGCCTCTTGCTCACAGATTCTTTCCTCAGCCATGTCCAGTCTACCAATAAGCCCATCAAAGGTAATCCTCAGTTCTGTTACAATTCATTAGATCTCTAACATTTATTTTTTGTTCTTAGGATTTTCATTCTTCTGTTTACATTGCCCATCTGTGTTTTCATGTGTCTACTTTATCACACTTAATATATTAATTATAGCTGTTTTAAATTCCCAGTATGATCATTCTAACATCCCTGCCAAGTCTGGTTCTCATGCTTGCTGTCTCTTAAAACTGTGTTTTTTATCTTTTGGTGTGCCTTGTAATTTTTTGATAATCAAACACAATGTCTTGAGTAAAAGAAAACGCTGTAAATAGGGCTTTACTAATGTGTTGGTGGGCTTCCTAGGTGGATCAGTGATAAAGAATTCACCTGACAGTGCAGGGACTGCAGGAGAGACATGTCCAATCCCTGGGTTGAGAAGATCCCCTGGAGGAGAACTGGCAACCTACTCTAGTACACTTGCCAGAATAATCCCATGGACAGAGGAGACTGGCAGGGTCTCAGGGGTTGCAAAGAGTCAGACATGGCTGAGCATGCATGCCAGCAACGTAGTGGTGAGATATGGGGGTAGAGGAAATACTCTATAGTCCTATGATTAGGTCTCAGTTTTTTACTGAGCCTATGCTTCTGGACTATGAACTTCACTAGTGTTTTTTAGTGCTTTTCCCTCTTCCTTTAAGTGTGGTTAGAGTGGGCTGGAGTTGGGTATTTCCCTTTCTCTAGGTCAGTTGGAATATGATAATATCCCAATAGGTTAGACTCTCATTAACTAGTTTCTCCTGAAACTTGTTAAGAACAGTTCTTAACAACCTTAAGAAAAGAGTTCTGGAGGATTTCAAAATGGCTCCATTTCCCCTCCCCTTGCCAGAAGCAAAAAAAAAAAAAAAAAGATTTTTCTCTGATATTTACTCCAAGAAACTGATTAAGCTCACGGAGGTAAATCTTAAAATATGGCGAGGGCCATGCTATGATTGGGTCCCTCTAGAGTTTTTAACTCCCAGAGGTGTCTGCATTGAGCCTCCAGCAATTCGTTTTTTTAATTATTCCTACTTTGGTACTGTTTTCCATTCAAGAGTCTCTACTCCGACATGCCATGATTCTTTGCATTCACTTGTGTCTCGCTCCAATCTTGGGGACAACTGTTTTCTCTCTGTCCTCCTCTTTCAGATTCAAGAAGAGTTAATTTTTTCCATTTGTTCACCCTTTTACATGTTATTCGAATGGAGTAGTGACTTCTAAGTGCCTTACACATAGAATAAGAATTCACCCCACATATTCATTCTTTAATGGAAGAAGATATTTCTTGTCTTCTACTTTTAATGCAAAGCAAGCTATTAAGTGTTGAGTTCATGACATTCTCATTTACCATCTAGTTTGCAAAGAATAATTTTTTTAATGGAGAAGGAAATGGCAACCCACTCCAGTACTCTTGCCTGGAAAATCCCATGGACAGAGGAGCCTGGTAGGCTACAGTCCATGGGGACTCGGAGAGTTGGACATGACTGAGTGACTTCACTTTCACTTTTCACTTTCATGCATTGGAGAAGGAAACCTACTCCAGTGTTCTTGCCTGGAGAATCCAGAGATGGCAGAGCCTGCTGGGCTGCCATCTATGGGGTCCCACAGAGTTGGACACGACTGACATGACTTAGCAGCAGCAGCAGTATTTTTTTAAACTGTAATGTCTTCTCCAGAAATCAGTTGTCTGTTTTTTTATAACTCTTGAATGATGGTATATGAATCCTCATTATGACATACTAAAAAGCAACCTAGATGTCCATCGGTAGATGAATAGATAAGAAAGTTGTGGTACATATACACAATGGAATATTACTCAGCTATTAAAAAGAACACATTTGAATCAGTTCTAATGAGGAGGATGAGATTGGAGCCTATTATACAGAGTGAAGTCAGAAAGAAAAACACCAATATAGCATATTAATGCATATATATGGAATTTAGAAAGATGGTAATGATGACCCTATATGGGAGACAGCAAAAGAGACACAGATATAAAGAACTGACTTTTGGACTCTGTGGGAGAAGGCGAGGGTGGGATGATTTGAGGGAATAGAACTGAAACGTATATTACCATATGTGAAATAGATCACCAGTCCAAGTCTGATACATGAAACAGGGCACTCAAAGCTGGTGCACTGGGACAACCCAGAGGGATGGGACAGGGAGGGAGGTGGGAGGGGGTTCAGGATGGGGGACACATGTACACCTGTGGCTGATTCATGTCTATGTATGACAAAACCACCACAATACTGTAAAGTAATTAGCCTCCAATTAAAATAAATAAATTTTTTAAAGAGAAAGAAATCAGATTTTGCTCAGATTTGAATTGCTTTGCAAATTATAATTTTGTTATGTCTATAATTGTATTTCCAAAACTAACTTTTTTATTTCTAGTAATTCCTACATGTGCTATATTGGCATGAAATAAAGTACAAGCCCTTTACTTCTTACCCTCTTTTTCTAATAGTCTTGCTTACGTTATGCAAATCCTGTTTGTCAAAAATGATGTTCATGCATTTAACAGAAGCATTTCAAAGTATAAGAAGCAAAATCTGACAGAACTAAAAGCTACACCCATAACCATATTTGGAAGCTTCAATACTCTTAGTAGTAAACATAACTAGTAAACAATAAATTAATAAACACATAGATGAACTGAGAAAATGCTATCAACTGTATCTAACTGCCGTTTATAGAATAATACATAAACATAATTATTTTCCAAGTGCACATTGAAATTTCATCAAGATAAATCATGACAAAAACCTCATTGCCCTAAAACAAACTTTATCAATTTAAAAGAACTGCAATCATGCAAAGTATGTTCTCTGACTCTAGTGGAGTCAAGCTAGAAATCAGTAACCAAAAAACAAGAGTAAATACCCAAACAATTCATTGTTGAAGAACAATTCTCAGGATAAATTAGAAAATACTTTGAACTGTAGGAAAATGAAAATACAACCTATCAAAGTTTGTGAGACACAGTAAAAGCAGTGCTTATAGAAAGTTTATAATATTTAACACTATTATTAGAATAGAAGAAAGGTCTCATCTCATAATCTAAACTCCTGATTTAAGAAACTAGAGCAACAAGATCAAAATAAATTCAAATCAGGCTGAAGAGAGAAATCATAAAAATCAGAGCAGAAATCAGTAAATTTGGAAGCATTCAAAACAATAGTGAAAATCAGTGAAACCAAAAGCTGGTTCTTTAAAAAGAGCAACAAAATTGATAAACTTCTAGGAAGACAGACAAAGAAGAGGAGAAAGAAAGCAAAGATTAATAATATCAGGAATAAAATAGAGAATACCATTGAAACTCTCACAGACTTTTAAGAATACTATGAACAACTATCCCTAGGCACATAGATCTGACAAACTTTATACTGGTCCAATTCTTCAAAACCCGCAAACTATTAGAATTCACCCATGATAAACAAGGGGGCTTCCCCAGTGGCTCAGATGGTAAAGAATCTGCCTGCAATGTGGGAGGCCTGGGCTCGATTCCTGGGTTAGGAAGATCCTCTGGAGAAGGGAATGGTGACCCATTCCAGTAGTCTTTCCTGGAAAACTCCTTTGGACAGAGGACCCTGGACGGCTACAGTCCATGGAGTCACAGAGTCAGACACAACTGAGGGACTAACACACACAAGCACATCCATGATAAACAAAGGGCTTCCTCAAATGGTAAAGAAACTGCCTGCAATGCAGGAGACCTGGGTTCAATCCCAGGTCTGGAAGATCCCCTGGAGAAGGGTATGGCAACCCATGCCAGTACTCTTGCCTAGAGAATTATATGAACAGAAGAGCCTGGCAGGCTCCAGTCCAGGGGGTCACAAAGAGGGGAACATGACTGAGTGACTAACACTTTCACGATAAACAAGATAACCTAAGTAGTAAGTATTAAAGAAATTGAATTCATAGTTTAAAATCTTCCAAAACAGAAATTTTCAAGCTCATACTGTTTAACTGGCAAATTCTGCAAAATATTTAAAAAGAAGGAACATCAATTCTCCTACATGCTCCTTCAGAAAATAACAAACATTCATCTATACCTTTCCAAGATTCATTTGGAAGGGATTTCTATATGATCACATCAAACACTGAATGTCAGAACCCTGAATATTACATGAAAAGTATACACACTCATGTATAAATGCTGACAGGCACAGATGACTGAGAATTACAATATATCTGAGCTTTATTATTTCATCCATATGAACATGAGCTTGAAACGTCTACATCTCAGTTAAAATCTAGCTATAATACAATTAACTCAATGCATAAAATGATTGATAAATTTTTTTCAGTATATCACCCTATATAAACTTCGTATGTGAATTTTTTATGCATCTAGGAGATGGGGAGGACAGAAACATAATTAATGAAACAGGGAGAAATGGAAAAGACAAATTTTATGTTTGATCCTCAACCATTCCACTCATTGACATGTATCCAGGGTGAACATTAGATAAGAAACATGACTGCTGATTCCTCAGTTGGCCTCAGTTCTTCAGTGTCTCCCATAAACTGAAAAACTCTCCTTTTGAGTGTATATGTGTAATGAATATAATGCATATACTGGAAATATTCCTATACGTATTAAATATGTATGTGTATTAAGATCTACCAAGCCAATGGGTAAACTAAATTAAACTGAAAAAATACTAATAAATACCAGAAAAACATCAGGTATACTGAATTTTGCAGCTGAGCTAAAAGAATTTTCAGAAGTAATTTTTATTACAAATCATTTTTATCTAATATGTCAACTGTAACACTCAACTGGAACAAGAAATGTAACTGTATCCTAACTGATTTTTAGAGGTTACATTAACCTAGAAACACAATGCACATCTCAGCATTTATTTACATCATCAGAGATTATAAGAAGTGAACAAAATGGCACCATGATAACTCTGAGAAACAGGAGGAAAAAATGCTGATATTACACTAAAGGAATGACCAAATGCACTATACCACATTACATGACAATGAATATGAGCTGAGAAAGGAGGCGTAGAGTCAAAGTGTGAAAGTCACTCAGTTGTGTCCAACTCTTTGCGACCCCCTGGACTATATAGTTCATGGAGTTCTCTAGGCCAGAATACTGGAGTGGGTAGCCTTTCCCTTCTCCAGGAGATCTTCCCAACCCAGGAACTGAACCCAGGGAGAAAGGAGAAAGGCATTGGCAATCAAAGAGCACAAGAGAGTAGGACAAACATTGTAAGCTGTGGTTAACATAGAACACAAGTGCAATCAAAGGCAGACCTCTAGATGAGCAACCACACTAAATGAAAGCATTAAATACTCTGTGGCTGAAAATTTCAATCTACCTGCTGCTTGAGACAGCACGTCCATTACACAAGCCATCTTAACTAAATATGAGAGTATGTGATATTTCCCATCTCCGGAGGCTTTGATTAGATCATTGCTTAAAGTGTGTACTACAACACATTTCTAAGAGTTTAAAAGTTACACTGTTTACTGATCAATAAATCATGTAAACATTTTAATACATATTTTTTTATTAACAGGTGCTTGGTGACAAATAGTTGAAATGATTATTTTAGGAATTTCTGCAGAACAGAAAATCACAAAAAGACCCAAAACTTGTCTTGCCTATTTACACTCAGTTATTTCCCTTGAAAATCCAGTCCAACAAGTAAATTATTTCTTGCCCTTTGAAAACTCTCTTTTTCATTTCCCTAAGACTTTAAACAATATACTGAATTCAAAAGTATATTCTTCCTCCTATAAGTATTCATGTGCCCTCTATATACAGATTTCAATCAAAAGTATCCTCCAGTTATGAGGATACCATTATCAGGGCAGATATAATTTTAGATTTTTTGGAATGCATGTCTTTTATCCTCAATCCCATCCCTATATCCACTGTATATTAAAGGGTAGCCTTCTAAACTTCCTTCCATTATTTTATTCTTACATATCCATCAAAGCAAATTAAATGATTCTGGAGTAAAGAATCCACATCCAAATGAAAAGACCTATTTTATTGCAAGTTATTATTTCCAAAGGATATCTTAGTTCATTAAGAGGTTTAAAAAAAGTACTAGTTTGAGTATTATTCTGCTGTGCTCAGTTGTGTCTGACTCTTTTGTGATTCCATGGACTGTAGTCCACCAGGCTGTTCTGTCCACAGAATAGGCCAGGCAACAAAACTGGAGCCAGTCGCCATTTCCTATTCCAGGGGATCTTCCCCGGACCCAAGGATCCAACCTGCATCTCTTGGTGCCTCCTGCATCGGCAGGCAGATTCTTTACCACTAGTGCCACCTGAGTAATATGATTCATACCCATGGTTTGTGGGCTTTTTTTCTTTGTTAGTAAGTAAGTCTGTCTACCGTGTTCTCAGTTCCTGTAATTTACAGCAATGATTTAACACAGGATCTTACTAGATAACTCCAAAGCAATAAACAACTATTTTATAATTTTCTTAAGTATTTATATACACATGAATATATATATATATAAAATTGTGCATGCTTGTAATATTAATGCATCTATCCATTTCCCTGGAATTCCTAATTTCATTCAATGTTTTGAAAAATAGACCCATTCTAATAAATGTAGTTCTGTTTAACTTAATTCTATGTATGCTATGCACAGTATTCTATCATGTGACTGTATGAATTTTATCTGTCCACTCAGTTACTGATTGTCTGTTAAGATAAAACATTGGACTCTTTAACTGCAATACTTGAACATACACATATACACGTCACCTTTATAATTCTAAATTTGTCTTAGAAGTCAAACACTGGGCTTATCTCTTATAGTATCTTCCTTTCCCAAGATCTTTAATTTTTCATTTCTTTGTAGCTCTCTGCTACTGTCAAGGAAATATTGCTTAAGATTTTATCCAATATTTTCAATTATTCTCAATGAAATCATGACTGGTAAATTACTTTGCCCACAGTTACCTTGAAGCCTCATTTACTCCTCACATTCTAATTCTTCCTTATATCTTGTGTTTTATTGTTTAATTAATTGTCTGGCTCCCTCTAAATTTTTGTAGGAAAATGGTAATATTAGACATAATAAGGGAAGAAACATGATTCACAAAGAACTTGCTTGTTCACCCTGACCTAGATATAAAAAATACAGCAGAGCTTCAATATTCAAGAAACTCTGGAGTAGTCAGGCCTGGAGTAGTCACACAGTCACATGACAGACTACTGTATATAGCATACATAGAATTAAGTCAGACACATTTATTAGAATGGGTGGATTTTTCAAAACATTGAATGAAATTAGGAATTCCAGGGAAATGATTAGATGCATTTATATTACAAGCATACACAAATAATTATATATATATATATATATATATATATATTCTTGTGTATGTAAATACTTAAGAAAAGTATAAAATAGTTATTTATTGCTTTGGAGTTATCTAGTAAGATCCTGTGTTAAATCATTGCTGTAAATTACAGGAAATGAAAACACAGTAGACAGACTTTTTTACAAACCATTTTTACCTAAAATCCAGACTACAACCATGATGATCTTATCATTTCTTTCTTTCACAAATCCAGCCTCAGACTTCTTACAAAGTGAAACTATCTATAATCACAGTTGCTCAACTTCTAATGAAAATCACTACTAACCATTTGTTTGAGTTATTCTGATTCTCTACACTATCTTGTGGACCCGTGCATATCCTCCTGGATTTACTCTAATGTTATTACTTTCAAGTTAAACTGATACATTTCTTTTTTTTTTTAATGCAATAGATTTCTCTTCTGATCCTACCTCCCAATATTTCACTATTTTCCCATAACCCTCTTTGTTTCCTTCAGAACAACGATCACAGCTTCTATGGTATTTTGTTCAATTTTTTTCCCCCTGTCTCACCTACTGGAATGTGAGCTTCATGAAGACAGGAATCATGTCTGTCTAGAAATACCATTGTATCGCTAGCATTTGAAAATCATCTGATGCAAAAAGGACTCTAAGTAAATACTTTTTATTTCATGTGTTTTATTTTTTTTTTATTTTTATTTTTTTTCATCTCAGGTGTACATGAGTTCCCAATCTTGAACCCCTCCCCACAACCTCCCACTCCACATCATCTCTCTGGATCATCCCCGTGCACCAGTCCCAAGCATCCTGTATCCTGAACCGAATACAGACCAACAATTCATTTCNTGCCTTGCCTGTCTATTTTTTAATTGAGGTTTTTATTTTTTGGTTTTCTATTGAGTTGCTTAAGTTCCTTATAAATATTGGATATTAATCCTTTATAAGATTCGTCATTTGAAAATATTTTCTCCCATTCCACAGGTTGCCTTTTCACCCTGTTGTTTCTTCTACTTTTGTTTGCTTCAGAGGCTTTTCGTTTAATGCGATATCCTATGTCTGTTTTTATTTTTGATTCCCATGCTTTTGTGATCATATTCAAAAATATTACTGTCCAGACTAATGTCAAGAAGCTTTTTCCCTATGCATTCTCCTAGGAGTTTTACAGTTTCAGTCTCATGTTTAAGTCTTTAGCCCATTGGGTTGATTTTTAATACAGTATGATATAGGATCCAAAGTCATTCTTCTGCATGTGGATACCCAGTTTTTCCAACACCAAATTTTGAACCTATTGTGGCATTGTTGTCAAAGGTCAGTTGATCATAAAGTTGTGGGTTTATTTCTGGGCTCTCTATTCTGTTCCATTGATTTGTATGCCTGTTTTCACGTCAGTAGCATACTGTTTTCATTACTCTAGCTTTGCAGTATAGTTTGAAATCAGGAGGTGGAATGCTCCAGTTTTGTTCTTCTTGCTCAAGATTGCCTTGACTATGTGGGACATTTTGTAGCTCCATTTGAATTTCAGGATTGCTTTCCTATTTCTGTAAAGAATTCCTTTGGTATTTTTATAGAATTTACCATGAATCTGGAGATCATATTGGGCAGTATAAATTTTAACAATTATAATTCTTCTAATTTATAAACACAGGATATCTTTTCATTTATCTGTCCTTTTAAATTTCTTTCATCATAGTTTTCTGATTTTTAGCATGCAAATCTTTCACCAAGTTTATTCCTTTTTTCAGATATTTACATCTACTTTCATCATTAAATCTAGCTTCTATTTTCTCAAAAAGGTATTTTTGGTTTGATCACAGCCCAATAGCATGAGTTAAAGTTTAGTTTCTTCTGTATCTGTACTCTAGAAGGTTTTATCAGTAATATCAGCAATCATATCTCTTGACTGTTTGGCAGCAGGCCCCTAGAAAACTTGCTTTTATATTTTTTATAAGATTTTGTCGATTTTGTCCTTCACATTACATTTCTCAAATAGTTATAGGTTTATCCTTACTATTTCTTGAGTCAATATTGATGCAGTTATTTTTATAGTGTTTTATTAAATATGTATTGTTTCAAATATTTTAGAATAGAATTTTTAGTAGAATTCTCTTTTTTATTATTCATTCAAATCTATAGTTTTTTTTATTCCATCTATTTATTCATTCATTCTTTTCCCCTTAAGGTGATCAACACTGTCAGAGATTTATAAATTTTATGGGTTTTTCAAGAAGTCACCTTCAGTCTTTTGATCTTCTTTTTATAACTTTATTTTCAATTATATTGACATTTGATTTTTAGCCATTATTTTGTCTCTTCCATAATATTTTCCTTAAATACATTATTTTTATATCCTGACCTTTAATGTACAAACCTTATTAATTTTTATCCTTTCTTCTTTTCCAGTATAAACACTTGAGAATATAAATTGTTATCAAATACCACTTATATCCTGTAAGTTTTAAATATTTAATTGTCATTCAGGTTTTTGCAGTTTTTTTTTCCTTCCATGATGATTCTCTATTTGACTTATGGATTATTTATTCATTTGTTTTTAATTTAAAAACATTTTTTTTCTTTTTAGTAATTACTATCTTATGTCAGTCTTGCATGCACTATAATTCTTTTTTATTGTTTTACCACTTCTTGGTACAGAGCCCTTTTTCCCCTAGTCTTTCCTCTTATTTTTTTATTGAAGTTCCAAGAATTTGTGGGGGGTAGGGGATTTCTTAAAAGGGTTTTAAAAGGTTAACCACTAAAGAGTAAAAATGATCCTTAAGAAAGATTCCAAAGCTGAGCTTTACAAATAGAGAAATGTGTTTTCAATACTATTTTCTGAGAAAAGCAGAGATAATATTTATGGATGAGCCCTCCCCTCCCCAACCCACACACATACCTGGGAACAGAGAAACAGTTTTTCCATTAATGCCTGATGAGAGAGTTCCATATTTCATGCATTGCTTATGGTTAGAAATTACAATGAGGGTATATAGAACACACTCAGTTTTAAGAATATTATATTTTACTTGACATACTGCTATGATGGCTGAGGATTTGTGTGTTGTAAACTCTAGGAATGTCAGGCTAGTGATATAATAGTATGTATTTTCCTAGATTTTGGAAATTTAGAAACTTTGGACTCACTGATGGATGAATCCAATTTTGGAGATTATAAAGTATCTACACTAGATCCAATGGAGGGAGAAAAGCTCAGGAAATAGCTGCTAAAGAAGGAATTAAGTCCTGAATTAGGCACATGAGTGAGTGTTCCATATTTGGGACTACCCAGAAGAGAAAAACTGGTAGGGAATACTTTCAGACATGAACTATATTAAACACTTAATTTCTACAAGATGAATGATACAATTTGTAGGTTTTAATAATTTATGGAAAATTATTAATAGAAAATATAGTCATCTTATTTAAATTTGGCACCCTGTTTGAATTGATGGCAATTAATGAGGAATGCAGAACTGTGAATTGCTCATTGTATAACCTGTTTGTTAAACAACCTGTTTGTATAACCTCCAGTACTTTGGCCACCTGATGTGAAGAGCCAACTCATTGGAAAAGACCCTGATGCTGGAAAACATTGAAGGCAAAAGAAGAGGGCAGCAGATGGTGAAATGGTTAGATAGTACCACTGACTCAATGGATATGAACTTGAGAAAACAGTGGGAGATAGTGGAGGACAGGAGAGCCTGGTATATTGCAGTCCATGGGGTCACAAAGAGTTTGACACAACTTAGCGACTGAACAACAACATAACCTGTTTGGATATGGCAGTTTTAGATAACCCAGTTAGGTGTAAAGCAGAATGAAAAAGAAAGAAAATAATCAAAATGTAATGTAACTTTGCAGTTAACTTATTGGATGTCTTAATGTGACCCGTTAGGAATTTTATCATACAACAGCAAACATTCTTTGCAAGCCAGAACTTCCTAACTCATCCCAGACAATAGTATAAGAACTATTTACCTTCAGGCCACCTCATGCGAAGAATTGACTCATTGGAAAAGACTCTGATGCTGGGAGGGATTGGGGGCAGGAGGAGAAGGGGACGACCGAGGATGAGATGGCTGGATGGCATCACTGACTCGATGAACATAAGTCTGAGTGAACTCTGGGAGTTGGTGATGGACAGGGAGGCCTGGCGTGCTGCGATTCATGGGGTTGCAAAGAGTCAGACACGACTGCGCGACTAAACTGAACTGAATGTGACCCGTTAGGAATTTTATCACACAACAGCAAACATTCTTTGCAAACCAGAACTTCCTAACTCATCCCAGACAATTGTATAAGAACTATTTACCTTAAGAAGCAATTACATAGGAGGATGAAGGACTTTCTGATCCTCTACTGTGACGAAGATGGACTGGCTGTATCTCTAGTTTCCATGGGTTTGGCTTTTTGGACTAACTACTTAAAATACACACACATAGAGCTCTGGGGAAGGCAAGTAGGGAAACACTCTTCCAATCACCTGTGATACTGTAATTTGTAACAATTAATGTGTATTGGATTAATTCCAGTACTTCATTCCAGTCCAAGCTTCTGGCACAAAACTCCAAAAACCCTTGGAATATCCTAAATGACCAGAAATAAAGTATCATTTGCTGTGTTAACAAATTGACTTTTGAAATGGATCTAAGGATGGGAGCAGGTTCCCAGGAAAACCAAATCTGTGATTTGAGGTTTAGAACTTTCCTCCTCTGACCTCCAAGGAGGAAAGGGGTCTAGAACTTGAATCGATAACTAATGGCCAATGAGTTACACCACTCATGCCTATGAGATGAAGCCTTCATAAAAACTCAAAAGGTTGAGGTTTGGATAGCTTCCTGGTGAACATCTGGAAGAGTATCACGTAGACATCATGGAAGCTCCTGGTCCTTTCCCCTTATGAGTCTCTTTTATCTGGCTATTCCTGAGTTACATCATTTTATAGTAAACCAGTTATCTGGTAAGTAAAATGCTTTTCTGACTTCTGTGAATCACTCCAGCAGAGTAACTGAACTCAAGGTAGGAGTTATTGGAGCCTCCAATTGACAGATGGTTGGTCAGAAGCACAGGTGCAACCTGAGCCTGATATTGGCATCTAAAGTAGTAGGGAAGGACACTTTTGCAGGACTGAACCCTTAACCTGTAAGACTGGACACTATCTCCAGGTAGACAGTGTCTGACTACTGCTTGCTAGTGAGAGGGAAAAAAAAACAAAACACACAAGTCAAAATTGGTATCAGAATTGTACACCACAACTTAGTTTTCATAAAGGAAATAATAGCAGTCTAACCAAGTCAATTCCATACCACCATTAGAACTACACTTAAGGTTGGATAGGCTTAGAGTATAAGTAAAATCAAGTGTAACTATTTGGCTTTCACTAGCACCTTCTGTTCACAACATTAAAAATGTATTGCAAGGAGTAGGTTCATACGATTGCAACCCTTACAAATCATGGAAACCTACTCCTTGGAATAAATTTATGTGTATATATATATGTGTGTGTGTGTATGTGTGTATACATAATCATCCGCAATTATCCATAATCATCCTTTCAAGTCTTATAACCATGAAGTAGTAGGATTTTAGTATAAAGTAAGAGAGAAACCCCACTTAGCATTTAAACCAAAGTCATGATTGCAGCCCAATTTTCCAGAGAGCTCTGCACTGGGGTGACAGACTTTCATCTAAGAATAAAGAAATATTACACTCCTTGCATACAACTCTTCTTTATGTTTATATCTCTTTTAGGAAACTCTGTGATGAGGGTTAATTGGCCAAGGCAGAATCTTGGCATTTCTGAATCTAGTCCCTATTCCATATGTTATTTCAATATGTTATACATAATGTCACCCTTCAAAATCTCAGTCAAATCTAAATGAACACACACACAAACTCCCATGTGCACATATACATTACTACACATCCCTTCAGTCCACTTCTAAGTTTACCTGCAGCAACATCAGACAGTTTCCAGCTCACAGACAGCTGCCCCTTGAAGTACCTACCGTCTCTCTGAAATTCTCTGCCTGGAAGCCTCATTTACTGCCATGGGAGCTTGCTCAATCCTGGGCCGAGCAGCCTGCAGTTCATGGGATTTAAAACCCTCAACAACACCTTTCAAGCAGGAAAGGATAAATACCAACAAATAAATATCCCAGATTTCCCATTTCAATGTGAAAAAATTCTCTGGTTTTTCCACATGGTTCCTCAGAAAGTGTACAGTCAGGATTAGTTCTGTGACTTGAATTTATTATATGGATGAAACAAAGTCCCATCCTTTCAATAGCCCATAAGGATCTCCTTGTCTTGTTGTTATAAATTTTTCTCAAAAGAATGCATTTATGAAGTATCTGTTAGAGGCTGGTGGAAAGCTTACACCCCATGGCAATAGAGAGTAGTAAGATTCAGGATGGATGGGGATTAAGAGATTAAAAAGAGGTGCCAAGAATACACAGAAGAACTATACCAAAAAGACCTTTAAGACCCAGATAACCATGATGGTGTGTCACTCACCTAGAGCCAGACACCCTGGAGTGTGAAGTCAGGTGGGCCTTAGGAAGCATCACTATGAACAAATCTAGTGGAGGTGATGGAATTCCAGTTGAGCTATTTCAAATCCTAAAAGATGACACTGTTAAAGTGCAACACTCAATATGCCAGCAAATTTCGAAAACTCAGCAGTGGCCACAGGACTGGAAAATGTCAGTTTTCTTTCCAATCCCAAAGAAAGGCAATGCCAAAGCATGTTCAGACTACCATACAATTGTGCTCATTTCATACACTGACATGGTGATGCTCAAAATCCTTCAAACTGTGTTTCAGCAATATGTGAGCTGAGAACTTCCAGATATACATGCTACATTTAGAAAAGGCAGAGGAACCAGGGATCAAATTACCAACATCCATTGGATCACAGAAAAAGCAAGAAAATTCCAGGAAAATAAAATGTATTTCTGCTTTATTGACTATGACAAAGGCTTTGACTATGTGGATCACAACAAACTGTGAAAACTTCTTAAAGAGATGGGAACACTTGACCACTTGCCTCCTGAGAAACCTGTATGCAGGACGAGAAGCAACATCTAGAACTGGACACGAAACAATGGACTGGTTCAAAATCTAAAAAGGAGTACCTCAAGGCTATATATTGTCACTCTGCATATTTAACTTCTATGCAGAGTACAACATGCAGAATGTCAGGCTGGAGGAAACTCAAGCTGGAATAAAGATTGTCAGGGGAAATATCAACAATCTCAGATATACAGATAATACCACCCTAATGGTAACCCACTCCAGTATTCTTGCCTTGAGAATCCCATGGACAGAGGAGCCTGGCAGGCTAAAGTCCATGGGGTTGCAAGAGTTGGACACAACTTAGCAACTAAACCACCAAGCCAATGGCAGAAAGTGAAGAGGAACTAAAGAGCTTTTATGAAGTTGAAAAAGAGTGTGAAAAAGCTGGCTTAAAACTCAACATCCAAAGAACTAAGACCATGGCATCCAGTCGCATCACTTCATGGTAAATAGATGGGTAAAAATTGGAGACAGTTACACATTTTATTTTCTTGGGCTTCAAAATCACTGCCAATAGTGACTGCAGCCACAAAATTAAAAGATGCTTGCTCCTTGGAAGAAGAGCTGTGACAAACCTAGACAGCATATCAAAAAGCAGAGACATCACTTTGCTGACATAGTTCCATAGAATCAAAGCTATGGTTTTTCCAGTAGTCATGTATGATGTGAGAGTTGGACCATAAAGAAGGCTGAATGCCAAAGAATTGATGCTTTTGAACTGTGGTGCTGGAGAAGACTCCTCAGAGTCCCTTGGAAGGCAAGGAGATCAAATTAGTCAATCCTAAAGGAAATCAACCCTGAATATTCACTGATATTCACTGAATCTTCTGAAAGGACTGATGCTGAAGCTCCAATACTTTGGCACCTGATGTGAAGAGTCAACTCATTGGAAAAGACCTGTGCTGGGAAAGACTGAGGGCAATAGGAGAAGGAGCAACAGAGGATGAAACAGTTGAATGGCATTACTGACTCAATGAATATGAGTTTGAGCAAACTCTGGAAGATAGTAAAGGAAGTCTGGTGTGCTGCAGTTCCTGGGGTTACAAGGAATCAGACACAACTTAGCAACTGAACAACAACAAGATTCAGGATAGATGGAGATTATGCTTCCTTTGCTGAGCAGGGAAAGAGTGATTTTGGAAGAGAAGAATGGGGAAAATAAAAGAATACTCAATATTTCAGGAGTCTTTTCAGAAGAAAATGTAAGAAAACGAAGGTTTCAACAGAATAAAAATAGCATTAACAGACATGTAATGGAAAGAACTATAAGAAATTAGTCTCCCAGTGTGCCAACCTAGGAGTTAGAAGACAATGGTCAGGTATTAGATTCATCAGTTATTGGATATTTGATGTTAATAAAATAATATTCCTGAGTCTCAGATTTTCACCTACAAAATGCTGCTGCTGCTGCTGCTGCTAAGTCACTTCAGTCGTGTCCGACTCTGTGTGACCCCATAGACAGCAGCCCACCAGGCTCCCCCGTCCCTGGGATTCTCCAGGCAAGAACACTGGAGTGGGTTGCCATTTCCTTCTCCAATGCATGAAAGTGAAGAGTGAAAGTGAAGTCGCTCAGTCGTGTCCGACCCTCAGCGACCCCATGGACTGCAGCCTTCCAGGCTCTTCTATCCGTGGGATTTTCCAGGCAGGGGTACTGGAGTGGGGTGCCATTGCCTTCTCCGCACCTACAAAATGAGGACAATAATATTCAAATTATAAAACTGTGATGATGACTAAAAGAATTTATGTAAAAATATTATAAACTTTAAAAATGTACACAAATGTTAGGAATTATTATTATAATGGATCCATCTTTAGACATGCAAGAAAATAATAATTTTTTTAAATGGACATAATGCAAAAAGACTAAATAAAGTTCTAAATCCTCATATTTAATTAACCTACCCATTCTAAGAACAGGCATGCTACACCACTGTCACCAGGAAGTCTGCTCTATCAATCCAATTGTTCGGTTATCGGTTTGTCTATTCAACTTAGAAATGCACTTTTATATTTATACAATACATATCAAAAGTCTGTGTTACCTAAGAGGCCAAAGAAAACACCAGAAGATAAAAGCACAGAATGAACTGAGCATGAAACAGAAAACAATCTAGTTCAACAAAGAAACAATAATACTTGGCCTTTACCTGGAAAACATTTCATGTCCAAAGGGTCTTTTTCCTTAAATAAAATGCAACTATATTTTATGTTTTCTTTTATTGGACATTACACATGTGAAAAGAAGTGGAAGTGTTAGTCACTCAGTTGTGTCTGACTCTTTGCAACCCCGCGGACTACAGCCTGCAGGCTCCTCTATCTCTAGGATTCTCCAGGCAAGAAGACTGGAATGGGTAGCCATTCCCTTCCCCAGTGGATCTTTCAGACCCAGGGGTTGAACCCTGGTCTCCTGCATTGCAGGAGGATTCTTTACCATCTGAGCCACCAGGAAAGCCCTTGGACGCTACTTACTGGTAGACAAGTCAAAGGAGAGTTGGGGGTGGAAAGTAAACGTGTAAAATTCAGCAAAACAATAACAAAACAATTGGATTAGGGGTCTAAGAATGTGTCTTGTTTGCCCAGAGAATCCACTTCATTTCCTTATTAAAGGTGATGAATATTCTGGTGGGCTATCTAGTCTAATTTTAAAGCTAACATATCAAATGATAACCATTAATAACTACCAATATTATACAACATTAAAATGAAGGTCAAATACTATAGTTTGACTGTTAAATAAGGTTCCAATCATAACTAGCTTTAACAGAGCAAATTTTGCTTATCTTATAGAAAAGAAAAGTGGCTCAGTCATGTCTGAATCTTTGCGACCCCATGCACTATACAGCCTGCCAGGAATTCTGCCCATGGGATTCTCTAGGCCAGAATACTGGACTACATAGCCAGTCCCTTCTCCAGGAAATCTTCCTAACCCAGGGATCAAACTCAGGTCTCCCACATTGCAAGCAGATTATTTGCCATCTGAGCCACCAGAGAAACCCTGTCTTACAGAAATTTACTCTAAAAAATGTACTCCTAAACCACACAACCAGCCGTAGTTTCCTTTCCAGTGTTTAATAATAATGACTGCCCTGTCATCATCATGAAGCCAAGCAGGACCCTGTGGAGCACCCAGGCATAAAAACTTTTCTATGACCCTGTAACATGTCTGTAGGAATAAACTTCTTTTAAGCCCCCTGACCTTCCATGAGTGCCAATAGGCAGGTTCAAACAGTTAGTTATAAAGGAAGGGAGAGGATGAGGAAACCAGGAAAGAACAAGAAACAAAAGTGCAGCTTTGGGGCAGAGTCCTGGTTCCCCCTCAGGGGATATACTCGCAGACACTGAAACCCCCATCAGGTGGAAGAAGTTAACTGTATGCTCACAAGTACACAAACCCCACACCTGTCAGAACCAGAAGGTTGATGATGCTGACTCCCAATTACCTCATCAGCAATCAGAAAAATGTCCACAAGCTGATCACACCCTCTTGGAATATTACTATAAAGTCCTCTTGAGTGACATGACTCCTCCATAGTGACATAACTGAGCCACTTTTCTATAAGATAAGCAAAATTTGCTCTGTTACCCTTTCCAGGTCAGGATACACAGTTCTGAGGGCGTTAGCCTGCTATGCCCCACTTTGCTTGGAAAAGCAATAAAAATAGTCTTTTCTGCTTCAGTTACATTGTCTCTGAAATTCACTTTGGTATTGGTGTACAGAGGCTGAGTTTTGGCATCAAAACTGGCTTTTTTTTCTAACATTTAACACCATGCGGCTCAGTACATTACAGCCTATCGTTATAATAAAGTCAATAATTGCCTTCTCCTTCATCACCAAAATTCAGGTAGAAAATTTTCCAAAAGAGGTCAAAACGTTTATTAATAATAAAATTTTCTAATGCTGGTATTATGCATGCACAATCAAAGAAGAAACATAGAGTTTTTCTATGAAAAAAATCCCATTCCAGGAGACCGCACCTGTGAGGACTGAGAAGATAATTTTTGAAGGTTATTAACAGTCCATTGTTCTATGCCACCCTATAGTCTCACCCTATTCATCAGCCTTTGGCTGACTGTGGGAAACGCTGCTGACCCTGCCCCCTAATCAACTATTTGGTGTTTGTAATTCTCCCCTTAATGACAATAATGCGCTTGTGAATTGTGATTGTGAATGTCCCTGATTACAGTGTAAAAAAGAGGAGAGGGGCATGATTTTCTGTCACTGTTTGCCTTAACAGCTACTTGTAAACTGCTGTACTGGTTTAGGGACTAGGGCTGCACTCAAGAGGACACAGTTGTGAGTTCTGGGTGATCAAAGAACTTTGGACTATTACATATATGAGCACTGTTACAGGGGAAGATGCAAATGGGGAAAGGTCGCTGAAAATATACCACCTCATTGCTGTGTTCAGATTACCTTTCTCTCTAACTGGACCACCACCACTATCTGATGCAAGCAACTTCCTGAAGCGCAAATATGATTGAATATTGCCTCTGAAAATGCTTTTAGCAATTGTGAGCAAACATTTCTCCCTCAGTGAAGCTATATGACACTTATTGTCTTCAGCAGTTTTAAGAATGAGCAGTGGGAGGTTGGGTGGGATGGAAGCCATTCAAGGGTCCATGTGTCTGGCTCAGAGGAAGCCAGGCTTTGCTGAAATAACCCTCCTTTTTTAAGATGAGTCAAGTTCACACAAAAGATAAATGGTAAGTCCAGGACTTAGGCTGCTGAAATCTGCAGCCAGAGGTCTCTTTCAGGCACCAAACTAATCCCAACATTGTTCTCTGTGCAAATACCAACTAATGTGGAAATGGAGAAAAGAGAACTCTGCCAAATGACTTCTATACACATGAAAATTTGATGATTTAGAAATTGTTGACTTAAATTATAAAAGTGGAAAAATAAAAAACCAATTTAACAGCTACACGCATATTCCATTCTCCACCCTGCTCGTTCATGACCTCTGGACTCTACCACCTGATTTCCAGTGCTCTCTGCTTCCTTTTCTGTTTGTGACCACTCAGCGGTCATTCCTACCCAATCAGTGGCCCGCGCGTCGGGAGCTGGGAGCCGCAACGCAGTCCTCTGGGAGGCGGCCGGGGCTCCTCTTCAGCAGGAACTGATAAACATGCTCCAAGGGCACCTGTGCCCACCAGACCCGTCTCCCACCCACGGTTGAGAAGCCGTACATTCTGGAGCTGAAATTTACCCGCCCAGAAATTCCTCCAGGGTCAACAGCTTTTCAGGAGCGGCCTGCTCATCCTTTGACATCTCTTCAGGGTCTCTTCAGGCGTGACCTCATGCAGTTGGAGCCATGCAGGTACAGCGCTTTCCTGCCAGCCCCCTGCACACCAGACCCGCGGAGGGAGCTCCCTGCCCCTGCTCAGGCAGGGGACAGTCTGCTTTACCCAGAGCGAAAATAGGTAGGCAACTTAAGGTAAACTGTGAAAGGCTGGTGCTTGGCCCTGGGGTAGTAACAACAGGAAGTTGCTTGGGGGGGCTGGGTGGCTGCCTGGATTTGGTTAATGAAGATTCTGAGGGTGGAGCCGCCAGAATAGGAGGAGCTCCAGAAGCAGCAAAAACTTCTGCACAGCTTGCTGGCCAAATTCCTGGAGGATACGACATGACACCCTCAGGTTTTTAACGGCAAAATGGCACAAACCTGTGGCAGAAGCCTCTCCCAGGTGCTCTGAGGCTTTGTGATGTAGAGGCCATCACCTTTGTTTTTCAGAGATGAACTGTTCCATTTTGAAGTCAAGATTGGTGCCACCCAAGTTGGATTCCTACTGGAAGGACTGTGACGACATCCTCCTCCTTTATCTGCAGGACAAAAGAGCCTCTGGACGCTGTGAACATTTCCCTGTAAATTATGACATTTGGACCCCTCTCTGGGAAGCACAGAAAGGCTTCCACGTTATAAATAAACTCTATCCTTTGTGTTCACAATGTGACCCATCAGGACATATGCACTTTGACATTTGTATTTATATAGAAATGTATATTTTGACCCAGCCTTACACTCATCTAAATTCAATTTAGAATTAACCCTGGGAGGTTGCTCTTTGGAGGTCAGAGATTAAGGTTAGATTTCAACAACATACAGCTGCAGACAGACTCAAAAGGAAATCATAACTGTGATGCTGCTGCTGCTGCTGCTGCTAAATTGCTTCAGTCGTGTCCAACTCTGTGCGACCCCATAGAAGGCAGCCCACCAGCCTCCCCCGTCCCTGGGATTCTCCAGGCAAGAACACTGGAATGAGTTGCCATTTCCTTCTCCAGTGCATGAAAGAGAAAAGTGAAGTTGCTCAGTCGTGCCCGACTCTTAGCAACCCCATGGACTGCAGCCCACCAGGCTCCTCGGTCCATGGAATTTTCCAGGCAAGAGTACTGGAGTGGGGCGCCATTGCCTTCTCTGAAATGTGATGCTACATAGCAAAAATTATGAACATCAGAATCATCTGCGATTATTCACATAAGAGTGTTGGGTTTCAAATCACCTGTGAGACCTCTTTTTCCTAGGCAGAATACACCAGCTAGGTTTCGTCTTCTTATTTGCTACTGTTTTTCCATTTTTGTGTTGTTTGGCTTATTCTCCAGTGAGTTATTTCAAGTTAAAGTTGTCAAAATTTATACTTGACAAAATGCTAGACTATTTGTTGCTGGAGCTAAGAGTGACTACCAGGCACCTCTTCCTCCTCGAAGGAAATGATATGCTTGTTTAAATCAAATAATGATGGGGAAAAATGCAAATATTAGCAGTGCATATTTACCTTTGCACTGGATTGGGATAGATGCTTCCTATTAAGTGGACTTTGATGCATTGTTCCCTGTGGCAAAAGTGTCCCCACTCTCAGAAAATAGAAATTGGGGGAAACAAACTCTGCATAGAAATAAAAACAAGGCTCTAATATTAAAAGGAAAACACAATGATATAAAAGTCAGGCAACAGCTCAGCAAAGCCATTACCATGCTTATTGCCATTTGAAGACACAATGATTGAAGTTATTGTCTTAATGTAAGATTACTAAATAATACATCCCATAAAGGAAAGACATTGTATTGGCCATAAAACGTGTGTAACTGCAACAGAATTCATACTTATTTAATGACACTTTAGAATCGGATGGTAATTAAAATGAAGTAGGAATTTTTAAAAGGCAAGAGAAATTCAAACACACCAGTATATAAATTGAAACATTCTCTTTGTTTTGCAAGCACATAAAGAAGTAAATTTCACACAGGTTTTTGGTTTTTTTTTTTTTTTTTTGCTTTTTTGGCCCAGTGGGAACCGCACAATTTTGACTCCTCAGTATTTCCACTTCTAATTGCTAGGAGGGTTCATTATCAGTTGTCTAAAGTGCAATACATCAACCTTGCAGAGCTGAGTTACAAAAGACGTTCACACATCTGATGGGCTGCTGTGCTAAATACATCTTAATTTGTGCTGCATCTGCTGTTTTCTAATTTGTTTATCATGCTGTGAATGCTGCAGACTTTGTTAGAGCAGCTTCCTGATTTTTTCCTTTAAAAATGCATCAATTCTTCATTTTAAAAAATGGCTGTTTTCCATCATTGTTCATCTGTGTCCTGGAATGCCATAAACTCAATTCTGTTATACACATACATGTATGAAAAAAAAAAAAATCCTGTGCAGTTGAATATGTATATGTATTACATTAGAACGTCTGCATGTGCATAGTCCAAATACTCAGTTTAATCACATAAAACAAAACAAACTTTTTTCAGCCATTGCTGGATGTACAAAGTGACAAACGCTCCACTCTCAGAATTCTGGCATGAATAAAAGTGCTTCATGTTGCTGGGATCTGCTATGCAGAAGATGGGCATCAGGGTGGTGCTCTCAGTTCAGACCCAACTAAGCAGCAGTTCACATGGTAAAACAGTAAATGCAATTCAGTGTGATCTGGAATAAACCAGTCTCACACTAGGGAAGTTTAAATTCAGGTCTGGAAAGAAAACAAGTACCACCATCCCAGGCCCATACCTCCCTCCATCTTTTCACAAATACCAGTGTCTAAGATGAGGGCAGAGCCTACTTCCTTGGGATGTGACCTGTGCGGTCACATAAGCCTTATACTTAGAGAGCTTAGTTGGGTTTAAGGCTCTGCAGTTACTGTTTAGAAATTTTTAATGATTTATAAACAAGGGGTCCTATATCTTCATTTTGCACTATACCAGCAAATCACATAACTGGTGTTGGTGCAGGATGAATTTTAGGAATACTGGTGGAGCAGCTGATGGATCTGCTCTGCAGTACATATTTCAAGCTTTCAGTCCTTTCATCTTTATGATCACAAAAATGTGCACCTTGAAATGAAAAAGAAAAGAAGGATAAAAGGAAAAAAGTGGGGAGAGAGGGAAGAAAGAAGGGAGGAAAGAACAAGTAGTATTTATTTTTGTTTTCACATAGTTCTTTGGGGCATGAGGCACAGAAGGCAGCCATTTCTAGATATTATTATTTCTAAGCACCAAACTTCTTTGAGTGAAACTCATTATAAGAAAATGCCTCCACCATAGATTTTGGAATCACCAACCAAAGTGGCACTCAAAGTCAGTCTACAATCTTAAAAAAAATCAAGCTAAATATATTTCAATTTTTTGGACAATTTCCCACCTCGCCTCTTCCTTACACCTACACACTAAACACACACGCCCAATCCAAATTATTTCAGGAAACCTAACTAGAAACCAGGGAATATAGAGGAGTTGGAAACCTCAGAGGAGTGCCTGGGCCCTGTTCCTCCTGTAGGCCGCTTACTGGGAGTCAGGCTGTGAACCGGGCAGCAGGGAGAGGCTGGCACAGAGGCTGGCACCTTTTGTCTATGAACCTGACAATGGGGATGCCGGGAGGCAGGTCTGTGCCCTGGATTCCACTGGCTGTACAGCCTTCTGAGAGAGAGATGTGGACCCCATTTACATAATGCCAATCAGTCTTCCATGTCAAATTTTCCCAAGAACATGCAGAAACGATTACCAAGGCAGGCATTATGACTGGTGCAGTCACAGACAAATCAGGGCTTCCGTAAAGGAGTATGTTGAATCAATAACGCATACTGTTCAACCAGGGCTGAGAAAAACACCTCATAAAGTAACAGCAATTGTAAAGGTTAATCAATTCAGCTAATTGTAAATGCTCTCAATTGTCAGTCCCTAAGCAGTCCCTTCTCTTTGTAGCTAGTAATTCACTGTGGGATGCAGCAGCTCTAAAAACAGGAAGCAGAGAAAGAGAGGAAAGCAGTCAAATTTCTCATTACTCTCCCCATGTTGTGCTCTGCCGGTGTCTGTAAATGTCAATACCTTTACCACAGGGAGATCGCTTTTTTTCTCTATGAGCACTAGTTGCCTCCTTCATTATACACAAAACAAAGTAAAGAGCCTAATTATCTTGGTCTAGGCAGATGGAAAGGAAATCAGGATATTGATCTTTGGGGCAATATCTTAAGGCAATGCATATGATGAATAAGCTGTGCACTTAAAGGGACAGTCTTTCATTGACAACTGTAAGAAGAAAGCTCGTCTTATTCACTGCCCAGAACTGGCTCAGAAAAAAGAAGGAGAAGCTTTCTGTCCTTCCCTCCGCACTGCCTCTGGTTCCCAGTAAGAACAAACCACTGTGGAGAGTTTTTTTAAATGAGTGTCTATGGAGATTTAAGAAGCTGAAACCAATCATGTCAGGGAGAAAACAATGAGATAATCCTACAATGAACTATCAAGGCTCTGGCGGTGTAAGAAAACCAATGACTTTCTTGGAACCAGACAACTCCTTTCTGTGAAGCCTCAACATCACAGTAGTCCATATTTCCACGCGACAGAGGATGAGATGGCTGGATGGCATCACTGACTTGATGAATGCGAGTCTGGGTGAACTCCGGGAGTTGGTGATGGACAGGGAGGACTGGCGTGCTGCGATTCATGGGGTCGCAAAGAGTAGGACACAACTGAGCAACTGAACTGAACTGAATGAGTGTTCTTACTGGGGACACAGAATGTGATTTGTGTTAGCAGTCCTAAAAATGTTCTAGAAAATGGTGACACTGGCACATGATAAATTGTTCTAAAATAATCCACCCTCTTTGTAAGATCTTACATACATCCTTACTAACCTTTACTTTGTATACATACATAGTAATAGTATTACATTTCAGAAAGTGTTATTTCCCAATAGTACAAAGATTAAACTTCTATCTTTAAAAAATATAGGAAAATAGTTATTTTAAGAATATTTGCATAAGTCAAAAAACAAAGATGAGGAAAACTATTTCAAGTGTTTTGATGCACAGTAATATTTATAGCAATGTGAGAAGTAATAACATTCACCCATGTATTATACTTTAGAACTCAATAATATATATATAATTTCCTGTAGTCAATCATGAACTGCTGAAATATGCAGTCAATTTACCTTTATTTCATCTTCAGTTTAGTAAACTGTAAATACTTTTTGCTTAGAAGTAAAGCTGTAAGGGCTTCGTTAAGTTTGCTTGCTTGCTTAGTCACTTCAGTCGTATCCAACTCTGTGTGACCCCATAGACGGCAGCCCACCAGGCTCCCTCGTCCCTGGGATTCTCCAGGCAAGAACACTGGAGTGGGTTCCATTTCCTTCTCCAACACATGAAAGCGAAAGGTGAAAGTGAAGTCGCTCAGTCATGTCCGACTTAGCGACCCCATGGACTGCAGCCCACCAGGCTCCTCCATCCATAGGATTTTCCAGGCAAGAGTACTGGAGTGGGATCCCATTGCCTTCTTTGGTTCATTAAATTTAGAAATGTACAAAAAAAAATCACAGTATACTGTAAGTGGCAAAGCTTCAAGAATATCCTCATCTTTTATGTATTTCAATTTAGTGTTATAATCACAGGCTCTGTAAAATTCTAGTTAAATACACACAAGGCCTCGTGTTCCTATGAAACTGTTTTATATTTCAGGTATACTGAGTAGTGCAGTCAGACAAACTAAGTGACTCAGTCAAACGTACCTCCATGTGGCCCTGAAGAGCATAGCAAACAAGCTAGAGAAGATATAGAAAACAAGTTACAGGCAGCTGGCACATATCATGGTATTTTACCCCCCAAATACGTAGATCTGTGTAGGATCTTCAAAGTCAAATCACATGGTGCATTGTGATAATAATGATGTATGGTTATAGAAAACAAAATCTCCATGTTTATCTAGGGTGAACAGAAACATTGGTTTAAGAAAGAAATTCTGTTCTTAATGAAAGCAATTTCTTTCATCCATGAGTACAAGTTAAAACATGCCATGTTTACCTTTGAAAAATGAGAAATCAAGGAATCAGGAATGTCCAGAAGCTACCTTACTGGCAAGTGGTAAAATACTTCAACAACAAACTGTCTCCCACCAGTCCCATTTCCACTCTTCCCTTCCTCTCTCTTCCTTGTTTTATCTCTCTTCAGTTCCCCCTTTTCTAAGATACCCTCCTTTCATCTAACAATACTATTTTCCTTTAATTTCAGGAGAAACTTCCTGATATTTTTGGAAAAACTGAGAATCGAAAATGAAGTTCTCTCTATGCAATTTTTCACCTTAAAGGAATTGAAATACCTGTTAGATTTTCAGGAACTATAGCTTCAAGCAAGCAAAGAGAAAAGTTAACCAAATAAACCCCCACCCAGGATCTGATTATCTCATTTAATTTACTGATTGTTCCTGAGCATTTGATACCTTCATCCTCATATATATTCATTTGGAGCCTCACCCTTTTATACATAATGCAATTTTCTTTCCAGAGGATAAATTTTTATATCAGTTTAATAATTTCTTGAAGTTATACTGAAGTATTTGCTCAACTCACTTCTAAATTAAAGCACTTATTAAAAAACTTTGAAGCACTCTCACCATTTTAAATCACTGTGCACATAGCAATTTAAAATTATGGGAGTAGTTTTATAAGCACTTGAATTTGGAGGTGATCAGAGACCTGAAAATGTGCAATACAGAGTAATTTAAAATTATTAGAGTACTTCACATTTTTTTATAAGCTCTTCAGCTGGGAAGTGATCGGGTTCTAACATCTGAGCTTATGCAGTACAAAGTGAAGTACTCCTTAGCCTGAGAAGATTCACTCTATTAAATCAAACTACTTTAATAATTTTAAAGTGATGTACAGTGAGCATGCTCAGACCTCCAAATTCACTTTTAAATTAAAAATATTTTTCACTTCTAACCTATAAAAGCCACTTATGGGATGGAGCAGCAATTTACCCTTTCAATTTTAGACATCACACTGCCCTCTCACTTTTAGAGTAGTTTTCTCCTGGTAAAAACAAACATCAGAATATTTAAAATACTGTCCTTTTCCATTAAAACAGTGAAAAGCATTATGTTATGAAAGTTTAGCAATCTAGCTCTATTTGAAAACATTTCCATTGTAAAGTCAACTTTAGCATAATTGAGTTTTGAGATATTACACCTAAATAATGACAAATGAATATCTTGAGAGGGTTTTTTAGCATAAACCCACTGACACAGATGAATGGTTCTTCACAATAGGACAATTGTCTTGCAACCTGATAAAAATCATGTAGACCCTACTATGTCTTCTGAAGAACGCTGCTAACCTGAATAGCATGTGGTTCCAATATTATTCCCCCAGTCCACCCTTGAGTTCAAAGAAAGGACAACATAGCAGAAGCCCTGATACCCGTTACACTAAGTGTACATTTGGCAAATACAGCTCACAGATCATTCAGATTGGTTTGTATGATTGTTTTGTTCCTGGGAAATCGTACTTATACTTCCTACTGCAAAATTAGCATGTTGAATTTTGATCTTGATTAATTATTTCTATTAACAAGCAAGATTGCTAACCAGTTGAAAGAGATTCTAATCTCATAGTAAATGATCAATTTCTGGTATGTTTAAATGTAGTCACTGAGAGACAAGAATCCATTGATATTTGTATCAGGGATGAATGATTTAAATCTTATTTGGGTAGTTTTCTCACCCTATTTAGACATAACTACAACAAATAAAGAGGTAGACATCTGTGAAAGCATTTTGAAAGCTAAAAATAATGTTTTCTCTTCCTTATCAAGCGGCTGTGAAGTTTCCTTTCTCCTGTTCCCCACCTTCTCCTGCCCTTCTCTTTCTTCCCTTCCTCTTTTTTCCCCTCTCTCCCTCCTCCCCTCTCTCTCTTTCTCACTCCCCACTGCGCAAAGATCCTATTCATCTGAATTCTAGTCTCAATCACACTGGATCTACTAAAAGGTAATCACAGTAATAACCTCCTTGCCCTTTGACAATAATTTGAATTTTAGCCTATGTGAGAACTGATCCTAACTGTTATGTTTTTAACTACAAGTGAACTGGAGTGGTTCCCAGTAGCAATTTGCTACCAGTGGAAAATATGTTTTAGCTGTTTGTTGTGACTTATCAGAGAATAAGGATTACAAAACATACAAGTACTACTTTTTTGAAATGTCCTTCTGACTGACAAAAACTTCCAGAGTCACTTCATCTTACACTGTTGATGCTGCCAAAAAACAAAAGATAAAAGTGTGGGTGGCAGGAGTGAGGGTGACTGTGTTCAAATTGTGTTTAAAAGTCCTCTCTCAGAATAAGCTCTTTCACTGAGAGATATATTAAGGTCACCCTTAAAGTAGATTTTTTTGAGGGGTTTTGCAATAACTTTTTAAACTTCATTTTAGAAGCGTATGAACACTAAAAGACAAAATTTTAAAATATGCCGTGATAGCCCTTCGTAGGGATTCTGGAGGATGGGTTATAATCCAATTATAGACTCGAGAAGTCAGGGCACATGTATTGCCCAAAGTCTGAATTGACCCACAGAGAAATATATAGATGCAACAAACATCCAACACTTAAAGGAAAATTATAATCACGAACTCAGTGGATTTTTCATTTTAAAGTATCTGTGTATATACTGAAATCAGAGACATTACCTTTATGAAATATTTTAGAATTTAGCCTATGAAATGGTTCTCTTATAACCAGTGTACTGAAGACTTTCAGAAGTTATACCATACCAGTGTCTATACCAATGCATTTTAAAGTCTATAAGATTTGGATCTGTCTTTCTATTAAGTTCAGACTATCTTGGTTTTCATGTTATTTCCAACCGAAATACTTCTGGAAGAAAACTAAAAGAAAGCTTCCCAGCAATAGAAATTCATGTGGCTTATAGGCAGTCAACAGAATCAGTTACTTGGCTTATACTATCATTAAGAATATATAACTACCCAAGAAATTCAGTGGTGATAATGCAAAATCCTCTATGAATGAACATACCAATAAGTATCTGTAAACTAAAATTGTCCTACCAGAGCTAAAATTTCTAAATAAGTAATCATTAACCAGAAGTTAGAAAGGGATGATGAATCGGTGTGTGCCTCAATTGAGGGAGAAATTTGGGTATAAACAGTAGAAGAAATCACAAGGGTGTGTCTGAGAACTCTTCAGTGTCGGAGAAAATAGTTAAAAGACATTCCAAGAGTCTGTTTCTATAATATGTAGGTTAAATAAAATTTTGTTACAATGAATAGGTGAAAAGTAAGTTAGGCAATTATGACACAATGGATTTGAAAATCAATGTGGCTATTAGACAGAAAGCCAAAATGTACTTATAAGACTAATATCAAGGAAGGAATTTAGATGGAAATATAATATTCAAGCACTTGGACTATGCAAACATGAAATATGACACACCTGGGACAGTTGGCAAGTATTGCGCTCGGAATCTGTCACTGTATTTTACCGTAGTAATCACTGTTTTTAGGATCCTGATATAAAAGGTGAGAGAAATAATACTGATGGTGCCAATCTATGAGCCTCCTGTGTACAATATTGAATTTAGGGGGAAAAACAGGCAGATAATACCTAAAACACATGCTGTAAGACCAGTGTGAACTTTTCAGATAAAAATGTTTAATTCCTCTGCATATTCCTGCCGCAGTACCTATGCCCATTCACGTGAGTGTGTTGAATGTTATTTTATCTGAGGGAGTTGTTAAATAAACAAACATTTCTTTAACACTCTGGCCATTGTAAGTGAATCTTTGCCTAATGATACAAAATGCCCTGTAATACCTAGCCCCTAATGCATGAGTTAATCCATTTAAGCAAGAGAACATGTTTTGTCAGATTGTGTGAGTCTGACATTTTTTTGAACCAAACTAAGCCTTTTGAGAATTGAATTCCATTTGCTTCAGGGGTTTAAAAAAAAAAAAAGTGACTTTCTGGTTCAAAGGAAAAATGCTTAGAAGCCATATTTGAAAAACTCATAAGAGGTCTTACACATCAAATGGCTCTTAGAAAACAACATTTTGATGAGTTAAGTGTAAATTAATTAGAAACATACAGATTGCTTTTCCCTGGCTATTCACATGGGTTTCAAAGTTGAAGTATGAGTGTTAGACGAAATATGGTTAGAGTTTTCGTGACCCAAAAGCATAGGAAAGTAGATCAAGATGTTTCCATGAAGCAAAAATACTTGTTTGCCCGCGGTGATCTTTCCAAACAAATATATTTCAAGAGTTTCTCTTAAAAAAAAAAAAAAATCGGACTCATGCAGGTACTCCATTTTAAGTTCAATGGTATATTTAAAAGAGGATTTTCCCCTGCAAAGAAGCTGATTAAGTGTTTATAAATGAATTTAAGCCTGTAGTCCCTTTGAACAGGAAAACATAAGTGAAATAAACAAGAGTTGGAGTAGGAAACCATTTGTGGATGAAATCTCTGAGGTTATGAGACTTCAGAGCCAGGAATAGCATTTCTATGAAGCTCCCTAGATAACACTGGATAATAAGAATTTGCTTCAGGTAACCTGGTTATATGTCCACTAAGTGCTTATATCCAATTAACAGGGAACTACAATTTGTCAAAGAGATTAAACCAATAAACAACTGTGGAAATGTATGCAGAAAGTAGTTCCCTAGCACTCGCAGTACTAATTTTCTCACTAGAGAAAGTACTTTAAAATGTTATCATTAGCAAATATTTATTATAAACCAGTTGGTTATATTGTACTGAAAATTAATGCTATCAGAATTTCCAGAGTAAGCACCTTTAGACCTACCACTAAGAAAGAAAAGAATAGAAAAAGAAAGAGAAATAAGATTTAAAAGTATAAAACACTACCTTTTTACTTTTTGCTAAGTTGTTTATTTTTTTCTTAATTATTTTCCCAATTGACTAAAATAAAATCCAGAAGTCCCTTTTAAGGTCGAGCATGCAGAGATAAGCATCAGTCTCATCCAGGGAGAGAAGTAACCTTCTCAACTACTCCAACTGCTAAATTTCCTGCCATAACTTGAGGACAAAGTGTTAATATTTTCAATTCACTATACTGAGGTTGTTGAGGTTTTTTCTCTCCTAGGGTCCTTAGAAACTTCGAACTTTTGCCCAAACATAACAAACTTTTGAAATATTATGAAGTTGTTTTTAATAAAAATTACCATCACAGTTTCACATAATTGCTAAGACAGCTCAAGAAGAGTCATCACTAAGAGACTGAATTATTTGGGATGTTAGTTCTCTGGAGCCACTTGCATGACAAGTCTCCAAAAGATTTTTTAAGTCTATTTTAGAGGTTAATTTTTGAGTACCATTTCTTTCAGTTAACATGTTTTGCAGCTGCATTATAGGGGAGACTTGGCAGCTCAGATATATTAAGATGTAATATCAGTTCTGTACTGAGTCATAGATCTCTTTTCTTGGCATTTAACTGCTCTAAAGTTTCAATCCTGGTAGTGGGAGATTTGGAAGAGAAAACTCATGCTGGGTGAATGTAGCTTCTCCTGGGTTCTATAAGCTATCTATATTCATGTGGATATATCCCATTAAACGGTCTTGTCTCTGAAAATGAATTTAGTGTTATACAGCCAGATATTCTATAAGAAATGTATTGATGATGATTGGTCCCTCTGTAGGACATATATAAGGAAGCTTGCCATTTCTGACCCCAATTCAGTAAAGCTTCATCTTTCTTCTCATCCTAAATTGGCCCTTTCTTTTGCTAAAATATTTTCTTTGCTCTTAAATAAAATGTCAAAGTTATATTGACTATCCAAACTTTAAGGCAAACATTTAGTGCCATAATTAAACCACCAGTTTCCAATTTCTCAACTACCTGTCTTTTCAGTTCAGTTCAGTCGCTCAGTCATGTCCAACTCTTTGCAACCCCATGAATCACAGCACACCAGGCCTCCCTGTCCATCACCAACTCCTGGAGTTCACTCAGACTCACATCCATTGAGTCAGTGATGCCATCCAGCCATCTCATCCGCTGTCGTCCCCTTCTCTTCCNGAAGAAAGGATCATAAAATGTCAGCAGGCCTCATGGCCAGAAGATGATGTAAAACCCCTAAAACCTTTTGTATATATTTATGCAAAGCACCTGATTTTGATAAAGGTCAGGACTGCTGACCCGTGCGTGACTCTGTATTCATCCCTATGTGTAACAAAAGGTATATAAGCAAAACTAAAAATAAAGGAAACAGATCAGTTTCCTGAAAGACTGATTCCCTCATGTCATGTCGTTCTTTCTTGTTTTCTGTATTTCTGGCTGCGTGGGTGCCCGCCANTAAAGGTCAGGACTGCTGACCCGTGCGTGACTCTGTATTCATCCCTATGTGTAACAAAAGGTATATAAGCAAAACTAAAAATAAAGGAAACAGATCAGTTTCCTGAAAGACTGATTCCCTCATGTCATGTCGTTCTTTCTTGTTTTCTGTATTTCTGGCTGCGTGGGTGCCCGCCATGTCTGCTTACTTGCCCCGGCTTTCAAGCCCACTTTCCGATATTCAAGTGGTGCTGGCGGCCCAACGTAGATGGTACAAATTCTTTGTCTTGGAATTTTATTGGTATCCCACGTAAACCAAGTTATTCAGCCTCTTTTTCTCCTCTAACATCTCCTACTATTTTCTGGCTGAATTCCCATCTGGCTCAGGGGTCCTCACCAAGCCTACTAATTCTGCCTGGGCTTCTAAGATCAGACTGGGGGGGCGGGGGCTCAGTGCCTCCTCTCCCTCGGGAGAGCAGAAAGACGCCTATGGCCTACGTAGGTGGTGATCGGTATTCCATGTAAGCAGAGTTATCCAGCCTCTTTTCTTTGCTCATTTCCTAATCCCTCTCTAGTAAATTTTTTCTAAGACACCAACACCGTCCACCCTTCGCATCACCCTGGATCCACCAGGGCTGGACCCCAGCAGTTGACTTACACTATTGTGTTATTTTCATGCGTATAGTGAATTGATACATATCCATTCATCTGTTAATGAACACTTAGGTTGCTTCCATATCTTGGCTATTATAAATAGTGCTGCTACGAACATTGGGGTGCATGTGTGTTCTTGAATTAGTGCTTTCATCTTTCCAGATAAATCCCCAGGACTGAGATTTCTGGATCATATGGCAACTCTATTTTTAGTTTTTTAAGGAAACTCCATTCTGTTTTCTATAGTGGCTGCACCAATTTATGTTCCTATGAACAGTGTAGAGGGGTTCCTTTTTCTGCACACACTCTCCAGCATTTATTACTCACAGACTTTTTGGTGATGGCCAGTCTGATTAGTGTGAGGTAATACTTTATTATCATTTTGATTTGCATTTCTCTAATAATTAACAATGTTGAGAATCTTTTCATGTTTTATAGGCAAATCTCAAACATAGATTTCTAGTCCCAATCATGATCCTGAGCTCAAAGTAATATATTCTTCAGTTCAGTTCAGTTCAGTTCATTCGCCCAGTCCTGTCCGACTCTTTGCGACCCCATGAATCACAGCACACCAGGCCTCCCTGTCTATCACCAACTCCCAGAGTTCACTCAGACTCACATCCATCGAGTCAGTGATGCCATCCAGCCATCTTATCCTCTGTTGTCCCCTTCTCCTCCTGCCCCCAATCCCTCCCAGCATCAGAGTCTTTTCCAATGAGTCAACTCTAAGCATGAGGTGGTCAAAGTACTGGAGTTTCAGCTTTAGCATCATTGCTTCCAAAGAAATCCCGGGGTTGATCTCCTTCAGAATGGACTGGTTGGATCTCCTTGCAGTCCAAGGGACTCTCAAGAGTCTTCTCCAACACCACAGTTGAAAAGCATCAGTTCTTCGGCACTCAGCCTTCTTCACAGTCCAACTCTCACATCCATACATGATTTCTCAAACTGTCCGGCAAAACCAAATACATTCACTTTGTACTTAAATGTATTACAGCTTTTGCTTACTATATACTCCTTAAATAGTTTGTGTATATTTCATACAGCAAAGGTAAAATAAAAATGATTTTATATATTTCATTAACTCTTAGTAAATGGCCTGGATACAACTATGAAAATAAGCTCATTTAAAACTTTTACCTATCTACTAAAAATCAAGACTTGATATGGCATCTGGTCCCATCACTCCATGGGAAATAGATGGGGAAACAGTGGAAACAGTGTCAGACTTTATTTGGGGGGGCTCCAAAATCACTGTGGGTGGTGATTGCAGCCATGAAATTAAAAGATGCTTACTCCTTGGAAGGAAAGTTATGACCAACCTAGATAGCATATTCAAAAGCAGAGATATTACTTTGCCAACAAAGATCCATCTAGTCAAGGCTTTGGTTTTTCCAGTGGTCATATATGGCTGTGAGAGTTGGACTCTGAAGAAAGCTGAGCGCGGAAGAATTGATGCTTCTGAACTGTGGTGTTGGAGAAGATTCTTGAGAGTCCTTTGAACTGCAAGGAGATCCAACCAGTCCAGCCTAAAGAAGATCAGTCCTGGGTGTTCATTGGTGGGACTAATGTTGAAGCTGAAACTCCAATACTTTGGCCACCTCATGTGAAGAGTTGACTCAATGGAAAAGACTCTGATGCTGGGAGGGATTTGGGGCAGGAGGAGAAGGGGATGACAGAGGATGAGATGACTGGATGGCATCACCGACTCGATGGATGTGAGTTTGAGTGAAATCCGGGAGTTGGTGATAGACAGGGAGGCCTGGTATGCTGCAGTTCATGGGATCACAAAGAGTCGGACATGACTGAGCAACTGAATTGAAATGAACTGAACTGAACTGAACTGACAAGGAAACTCTAACTGTACATACTAATACGAGTTTATCACAAACTGTTCAACCAATATAACCCTTGTATTTGAAACAGAGAAAATAGAATAAAATCTACTCTCTAATGACTGATGTGACATTCCTAACTCAAATCAACTCAACTCTTCACTGAGTAAACACCCACTCAAAAACAGTTGTGCAGCACATTTGCAAAATAAAAACAGCATAACAAAAAGAAAATGGTTAGGAAATGCTGTAGTAAGTATGATGTGAGTAATTGGCAGATGAGAACATTTTTATTCCTTTTTAAGGGCAGCAAGAGATTAATTTAGCAGTATATAATGACATGACTGAGAAGTTCATTTTGTGTATGAAAAATGAGCAGCTTAAATCGAATCTTCATGCTAACAGTTAATATGTAACACAGTTCCTTGAGAAAAGAAGTGACGTGTTCATAATAAATGGCAGAAACAATTAGATTGGCAAGTCTTCCAAGCCAACTGTGAATATTGTTAAGGAAGAGAAGAAAAGACAACATCAATCTCCTACAGAAATTCAAGTCCTGGATTAGCATGGAGTAGAATTTCTTATTTGTCTCATTTATATACAATCTAACTTTAGATAAGATACTTAGGAACAAAAAAGAGATAAGAAAATCAACAAATTTATCATTGACAAAAGTGAAGAGGAAACTTTTGCTTTACCTAAGAAAAGAAGACAATTCTGCTGTATAATTGGTAAAACCTTTATAATTTATTTTCAAAAATGCACATTTCAGTGATAGACCATAATACAAGATAGCTAAAACCAAATAGGAGTCTTTGAAAAAATAAATAAATGTACTACAATATAAAGGTCATAAGCAATATTGTTTATCAGATTGGGTAGAGTTTACAAGGGTTTGCATTTTATCATTATTCACCTTGCTCTGTGTTTGTGTTTTATAAACTTATATATGCTACTGCTAAGTCGCTTCACTCGTGTCCAACTCTGTGTGACCCCATAGACAGCAGCCCACCAGGCTCCCCCATCCCTGGGATTCTCCAGGCAAGAACACTGGAGTGGGTTGCCATTTCCTTCTCCAATGGGTGAAAGTGAAAAGTGAAAGTTGAAGTTGCTCAGTCGTGTCTGACTCTTACCGATCCCATGGACTGTAGCCTACCAGGCTCCTCCATCCATGGGATTTTCCAGGCAAGAGTACTGGAGTGGGTTGCCATTGCCTTAAAGTGGGTTGTATTTCATAACTTTTAAAAGATTTTTTTTAATCTTACAAACTAAGTAAACAGCGAAATCTCAGTTGTAGTTACTCTGTGGCAATGTCTGCCCTTTCCTAATATACACTTTATCTAGTCAATCAAGCTGCTGGAAGCATTTGTCAAGAAAGTCTCTTGACATCATGTAAATAAGATAATCACATAGACAAGATGATGATTTGATATGTTTCATAAATTATTAGTAAATGGCCTGCAAGTAGTATGAAAATGAACTCATGCTAGTGTATCTAATACCAAAAAAAAAAAAGGCTTAACAAAGATAATACAATTAAAAATGAATTACTGTATATTCACAATAGCCAAGATATAGAAGCAAATTAAATATCCATCAAGAGATGAATGGACAAAGAAGATGCAGTACACTATACATATATATATGTATATAATGGAATACTGCTGCTGCTAAGTCACTTCAGTAGTGTCACTTCAGCCCCCCAGGCTCCCCCGTCCCTGGGATTCTCCAGGCAGAACACTGGAGTGGGTTGCCATTTCCTTCTCCAACGCATGAAAGTGAAAAGGGAAAGCGAAGTCGTTCAGTCGTGTCCAACTCTTCTCGACCCCATGGACTGCAGCCTACCAGGCTCCTCCATCCATGAGATTTTCCAGGCAAGAGTACTAGAGTGGGGTGCCATCGCCTTCTCCAATAGAATACTACTCAACCATAAGAAAGAATGAAATAACGCCATTTGCAGCAACATGGATAGACCTAGATTATCACACCAAGAAAGCCAGAGAAAGACAAATATCATATGATATCACTTATGTATGGAATCTAAAATACAACAAAAATGAACTTTTCTATGAAACAGAAACAGATTTACAGACATAGAGAACAAATATGTGGTCATCAGGGGGGAGAGGTGTGGGGGAGGAATAGATTGGGAGTTTGGGTAGCAGAAGCAAACTAGTATATATAAAATGGAGAAACAACAAGGTCTTACTCTATAACACAAGAAACTATATTTACTATCCCATGATAAGTCAAAATGCAGAAGAATATGATAAAAATGTGTGTATATATACATATATATACACACACACACATATATGTATATCTGAATCACTTTACCATACAGGAGGAATTAACACAACGTTGTAAATCAACTATACTTGAACAACTTTTTAAAATAATAAATTGTTAATAAAAATTACCACAAACACCAAGATGGATACAAAGTACAACCCTCTTATTGAAAGAGAAAAAATGAAAATGAAATTTAACTTACTAATGAATACTATGACTTACTTAATCAAATCAGCCTCACCCCATAGTAAGGAAAAGCCAACCATGTTGGTCATGCCACCTATAAGGATCTCATCTCTTTGCTTTTCAAATTCACATCTGGAGATGTTACTTCAGATGCAATCCTGGTAAATAAATTCATAAATTTGGCCTTGGTTCTTATTCCCAGTCTCAGAGCATGAAATTTAAGTATCCTCCAATCTGTGTACAGACATGAAAATGTAAACAAATGCATGTGTCTGTATAGGGAACAAAGAAGATGCTTATTGCAAAAAAGAGAAAGCATATTAAAATTTTCTGTGAAACCAAGCAGTGTACAAAGTTTATTAATATGTTGAATGGTTGTAAAAGTAGGAATGAAGATATAGTATCTAATATTGAGTCAAACAATAAAACACAGAAAGTTATATATAATAGTTGATAATACAGTTTATTTAGTTTATAATTAATTTTCTCTAACCCTACACTGAAAAAATATGTGAAGGAAACAAGAGTATCAATACACACACATACATACACATATTCATTTGAATTGACAGACTGGCAGCAGCTAAAATTTGGGAAGTAACCTTATTTCTTTTAGACCATGAGTCCACAATTTTATGCTAACTTGATTGATGTTCATAGCTACTAGATGGAAAACAGACAAACAAACAAACACATTATGCAAAGTTACAGAGTTAGACTGCTTGTGGATCATACAATGTTACTCACTTTGAATATTTTAAGGTGTGATTGTTTCATGAATTCTTTTCATCTTTGCATCTGTCTTGTATCTTTAATTACAGAATCATGGAGAGATTATGAGATGCTGCAAGGTACAGATGAATCAGGGAAATACGTATTTGCTTATGAACTTTCTCTATTTTCAGTTTGCATTTTAACCAGTAAGAATTAAAAGCTTAAATGTATGGAGGATGGCTTTAACAAAAACAGGGAAGGTTTTCTCGATTCTCTACTAAAGTGACAGCAAAGGCCTAAAGATGAAGTTGCTGTCATCACTATTTCCCCCTGTTTGTTGTCAGTTCAGTTCAGTTCAGTTCAGTCGCTCAGTCGTGTCCGACTCTTTGTGACCCCATGAATCGCAGCATGCCAGGCCTCCCTGTCCATCACCAACTCCTGGAGTTCACTCAAACTCACGTCCATCAAGTCAGTGATGCCATCCAGCCATCTCATCCTCTGTCGTCCCCTTCTCCTCCTGCCCCCAATCCCTTCCAGCATCAGAGTCTTTTCCAATGAGTCAACTCTTCGCATGAGGTGGCCACAGGATTAGACAAAACACTGTCTAATCTGCATTTGTCACTGACTTTAATGGCAGTGACTTTAAATGCACTGTCACTGCACTGTCCTGACTTTAACTGTTGTGTAGAATCTGAGTAAATCAGATATATGACTGCACATGTATGAATACATGTATGTATTGGTACTGTCGATGCCAAAGATCCAGGCCCCCTGTTGATGGGTCAGGAGATTTTTCCCACAAGAGACTTGAGATCTCTGAAAATAAATTTCCTTGAATTTAGAAACAAAGATAAAAGGGGGTAGGCTGACCTTTTCCACAATGATGTCTTGATGACAGATTCTGAATTTGAGGAATAATGATGAAAGTAATTGAAAGTACTACACCTAGGAAGGGGATATTCATTCAAAACAGAGCTCCCATGATGCTGCAAATATCAAAAAATCTTCAGATTCCACCATCATATCAATCTGTGTCTTCATTATACCTTCCCAGGATCCCAAGCCATCACAAATTCTATGGAAGAAAAGCTGGCACATGATAGAGTTGACAACTGCTTTTCAGTCACAGCTAGAGAAAAACTGATTTTTATGTTTTGTTAAACTCACTGCAATTGTTCCCCATTCCATTTACTTAAAAACTGTTTATGCAATGTCAACTATGAGCCTGACAGTCCTTGAGACTCCCTCATAACACAGTTAGTGTAAAGAATCTGCCTGCAATGCAGGAGACAAGGGTTTGATTCCTGGGCTGAGAAGATCCCCTGGAAAAGGAAATGGCAACCCACTCCACTATTCTTGCCTGGAGAATCTCATGGACAGAGGAACCTGGCGGGCTACGGTCCCATGGGATTGCAAGAGTCAGACATGACTTAGCAACTAAAGAGAGAGAGAGATCACCCAGGTAGAGAATGCAAAGACTAGAATGGATGTGGGGAAGACAAATAGATAGCTAGTGTCTTAACCCTAACAGGTTTCCCAACTTTTCAAGCCAATTCAATTTAATTATACAAGGGAAAACAACTTATTTAGAAAAAAACAAAAAAAAGAACTGAATTTCACACACCATAAATTTTCCTGATACTACTAGACAGCATGACATTATATGTATAGCTCCTACTTTTAAAAAAATGATGCTTATATTTCCATATGTATTGAATACCAAAAGTATACAGGGGTATATCTACAATCACTTGGATGGGTATGCTTTAGGTTAAAAAAAATAAGTCCCCCATTCCACTGCTTTCTCATCCTTTCTGCTTATTCCCAAAATGAAATCTTAATAAAAATTATTTTGTGCCACTTGGCTGATGTCCTTTTTCCTTTTAACTTTGAAATCCTCCTAGCAAGTAAATATCTGAAAATGGTCCTAACATAGCATAGGACATCTCCTGAAAGTGAACCCCCAGACATCTGCGCACAAGAAATTTTATCTTTATTGTCAAGTTCTTTCTTTTGTGAACACCTTGCCTAGTTCACAAATAAAGTTTGTGGGAAATATTGAAAGATAGCACTTAGTCTGTCCCCATTTCTGTAGATTACTAAATTTCAGAGTTTAAAAGGATACTCTGACTTTCTATAAATGTGGAATTAGATGGTGTCAACACTCTTACGTAAACATTTGTGTGAAAATTAAATATGATTTAAATTCTAGCTTTTAAGATTTGTTTCTGCCTATTATTATTATACAAAACTTATTAATATGCTGTGAAATGAGACATCTACAACATCACTAGTCAAAGCCTTTAAGTGGTAATCCTTCTGAACCTTTCTCCTAAGAGCTGAACATTTGTTGCACAAAACCTGCGGAATTCACACGTGCTGCTACAGAGTAGTAGAGCGATTATTACGGCATTTTTTCCCCGAAGTACCTCAGGCTTCAGATGATTAGAGAACAGGCTTATGTTTTAAACGTCTTGCCAACAATGCGGCTTTTTAGTTGCACTGGATTGAGGACAAATTGTAGTATAATGTATGCTGACAGTTTAATAACATGGGTTACTGTCCTTGGTGTACTTTATGATGTAATACATCCTTAGAGGTGTCTCCAGAGAATTGTGCTATGATTTTTGAGGTACAGAAAATTCAGTAAACTAAAACAGTCTAGTAAGATTTCTGCCTTCTGTATACTTTGGACATTTTCCTAAAAAATATATAGGTGCTACCCTTCTAAAATATTTTTCTGACATGACATTTCTGTTTTTCTTCTCAAGCTGTAGTTTTTTAAATTGGAATGGTACAATTCGTATTAAATTTTACTTTAAAAATATAAAGGTCTCTTTCTTTATATAATAAACAGTCTTTTTTCAGGTCTCAGAGGTAAAGTTCCTTTTTTATAAAAAGCTGTAATTGTGGTTTTTAACAATCTCATTAAATATTTAGATCTTTTGGAACACAAGTGTTTTCTGTTGAGGTTTAAACACATTTAGACTAATTATTTCTAATGTTTTGACCATTGTACAAATACTTGTAGTATTAAATAGCTAACAGCATAAAACAAAATAGCGAGTCTTCTGTGCAGAATTCATATAATTACTCCTGGATTTTCTTCTCATCGAGATATTTCTGGGTGATACAAATATGGCTATATAACATATTTTTAAAGTGACACATTAGTGGGGCTTCTCAGGTAGCACAATGGTAAAGAATCCACTTGTTAATGCAGGAGATGCAAGACCCAGTTTCAATTCCTGGGTCAGGAAGATCCCCTGGAGAAGAAACAGCAACCCACTCCAGTATTCTTGCCTGGGAAATCCCTTGGACAGAAGAGCCTGGTGGGCTACAGTCCATAGGGTTGCAAAGAGTTGGAAATAACTGAGTGACTGAGCACACGTAACACATTCTTATTAAACGAGCGCAATTCTAAGTACAGATGTTACTTTATAAAGCCTTAGTCCATCTTTATTTGCATGTATAACCATAAATGCAAAAAAACTATTCAATTTCTTCAAGCACCCTAACCCACTGTGATTTCAGAATGGACAATTGTCTGGTATTAATACTTCAATGATTTATAGGAAGGAAAACACACTACAATTGTCTAAAAGAAATATTCTCCCAATACTACTTTATTAAAAAAAGAGAGAGACTTAGTAGTTTTATCATTTACTTGTAAGGTTAAATACCAGTTTGAGAAAATGACTATAAATCACTATGTTCCAAAACTATGATCCTTTATTCAGTCTTCTCTAAAATGCTCAATAAAATGGAAAGACAGAAAAGCATAAAGTAAGTTTTCTGTACAAATATTATATAATCAATTTTATTAAGTACTGTGTGAAATATGTGATGTATATAATTTCCTTTTTGCTTCAAGCAACCCCATATGATACTTATTCTATGTCTATTATTCTTATTCTAATTCTATATCTTATTCTAATTCTATATCTATTTTACAAATGAGGAAAGAGGGGCCAGACAGTCTTGGTTTATCTAAGATCTTAGAACAAATAGGTGATGGACCAAGAACCTTGACATTCAGACTTCAGAACCCAGAACACACTGCCTTCCCCACTAGATAAGCAATTGATTTAGAGTTTTTTTAAAGTATATGCAAATATTTTAATAAAAAAATAATATAAAGTCAACATAGAGAATACTAAAAGAATTTAGGTTTTATTTATTGTCTGTTTGAGGACTAAGAAACTCATCCACTTGGGAAATCTGTTCTGAAATTCCTTCATTTCAGAGAGCTCACTAAGGGTGGATCAGTTCTTTCACCAAGAACTCAACATTATGGCTCTTGAAAATCATATGCTACACAAATTATCTCTTTGCCATCTAGTGGCAACTCAAAGCCAAACTGACTATGTGTTCAAATACATATAAAATAATCATCTAAGGTTTTGTGAAGCCCCCTGAAAGCTAAGAGAAGGTGATCTGCAAAACAAAGGGGAATGAGACTCAAACTAGGAAAAAAAAAAAAAAAAAGGTTATTACGCCCTTGAATTCTGGCCCACATTGAACTTTTTGGTTCCAACTTCTTTGTTGCTTTTTCTAATTCTTTGGCCCAGAGCTTGTGTGCTTTCCACCCCCCAGGGGTTCCGCTGAGCAGGCCTGGTTGGAAGAGATCCCAGCCGAGAGCAGAGGTCTGGGGATTATTGAAGTGGTTTTCTTTTTAATCACTTACAAAAACATAGACAAAGCCAATCACCAGCCATATGATTTGCTCCAAGTCACTGGGCCTCTAAATTCCCTTAACAAAGCCAGAATCAATGCTTTCCCAACAGTGTTGTAGTTTAAGCGTCTCTCAAGTTTGAAAACCATATTGCTCTGGGAAGGGGAGGGAAGCAGAGGAAAAAAAATATGACTTGAACACATGAATAAAGTGAGAACAGAGTTAAACTATCACGCTTGATATAGTGTGTATACTTATGTGTTTTTACTACTTTCCAGCACTTTGAGAATTTACTTTCACTTTATTTCCCGGTTGATGAAGCTTAACATAATCTCTGTGCCTTCCTCTCATACCCCTCTGGTGTTTTTTTCCATGGGCTTTGCAATCAAAAAGCACTTCTTAACAGCTAAATTAAGAACAGAAGAGGAAGAGACTGAGATAAATCTGATTGCATTGGTCCTTACTAAAATTTAATTAACTAGCCTGTAAATAAACACTCTCGAAGCAATTTCAGGGAAAGAAGAAAGGCTCTGAAAGAGGAGTCACAACTTCAGCACCCTACTGGTCAAGCGTTCTTCAGAACTGTCACTGGAGTCACATGAAGCCCCCACTTCCAAAAAACAAACAAACAAACAAAAAATCTGATGGTCTGCACAAAGGATCGATTTCATTTTATTGCATATTTGTAATTATCAAGACATTAGTCCAGGTGATAACATTCATTCCCACCCACATCAACCACTCTACCTCACCACACCAGTTTAAACAAGAAAGCAATCTGTCCACTCAAACTAAATGTTTTCCATTTTTTGCCCTCTTTCATAAACATCAGCATGCTTAGTCAAGCCCAGGCCAAGCGCCAGCCGCAATAAGACTCCACTAGCACCGAGATGGGGGAGTTGGCTGTGTTCCTCTGAGGCCTGCACAGAACGGCATTAAGAGTAATGAGTGCACGCGGGGACCCTGCAGAGCACAGCATGGTTTGTGTTTATGACTCATTGGAACACTGTGGGTATGAGTGAGTCTTCTAAATCTACATGTACTTGGTACTTTCTGGCTTTGAACACATACTGACTCACTTTTCAGCACGTTCAGGCTTCTTTCCCTTTCAACTACCCAACCCCCATATGCCTACCCCATGTCTGTCCTTTCCTTCTCCTCTTTTCCCACAAGATATACTGTAGCCAATTTCATAGAAGCTTCCCAGTCCTTTTCTAAATGTCTCTGTCTTCTCGGGGCAGATGACACCTAGGTCTGGNCTACCCAACCCCCATATGCCTACCCCATGTCTGTCCTTTCCTTCTCCTCTTTTCCCACAAGATATACTGTAGCCAATTTCATAGAAGCTTCCCAGTCCTTTTCTAAATGTCTCTGTCTTCTCGGGGCAGATGACACCTAGGTCTGGGGTGACTCTGATGTAATGTTAACAAATTGAGAAATTTCAAATTCCACTGAATATCTCAATTATAATATCTCAAACATAGCAAATAGATGGGAAAACAATGGAAACAGTGACAGACTTTATTTTCTTAGGCTCCAAAATCACTGCAGATGATGACTGCAGCCATGAAATTAAAAGCTGCTTGTTCCTTGGAAGGAAAGCTATGATCAACCTAGACAGCATATTAAAAAGCAGAGACATTACTTTGCTGACAAAGGTCTATCTAGTCAAAGCTATGGTTTCTTCAGTAGTCATGTATAGATGTGAGAGTCAGACCATAAAGAAAGTTGATGCTTTTGAACTGTGGTGTTGGAGAAGACTCTTGAGAGTCCCTTGGACTGCAAGGAGATCCAACTAGTCCATCTTAAAGGAAATCAGTCCTAAATATTCATTGCAAGGACTGATGCTGAAGCTGAAGCTCCAGTACTTTGGCCACCTGATGCAAAGAATTGACTCATTTGAAAAGACCCTGATGCTGGGAAAGATTGAAGGCAGGAGGAGAAGGGGATGACAGAGGATGAGATGGTTGGATGGCATCACCGACTCGATGGACAGGAGTTTAAGCAAGCCCTGGGAGTTGGTGATGGACAGGAAAGCCTGGTGTACTGCAGTCCATGGGGTCGCAAATAGTTGGACATAACTGAGTGACTGAATTGAACTGACTGATCTCAAATAAAAACTAAAGGCTTACTAATCAATGTATAAAAATGCAGCTTAATATTAAAAATAATAAGTACCTAATAATTTGGTTGGAACAGTGACAGTCCTTAAAATACTGAAGAAACATTGCATATACAATTCTGTGTTTAAAATATACACAGGAGCTAGTTACACTAAGGATTTGAAATTAAAGAGAATCAATATTCCAACCTTTACTATCATTAAGACTTACAATTTTTGTCCAGTATGAAAACTAATGCAACTGTTAACTTTGCTTTATAAAGAAAATAAACAAAATTGAAATGATACTATACTAACTTGCATGGCTGTTCTGTTTCATATTGTGATTGTTATTTCTGCTTCTATTCTGCAGGTGGCCCAGGAATTACCATATTTTACATAGTTTATAAAATAAGAAGGCAAAAATGACAAAATTTCAGAAATCAAGAATACCACAACATACCTTTCCTTAGTAGGTGATTCAAATTATTTGAATGGATCTTCTAAGTTAAATTGGGTATATGTACATCTACCTAAGCTTTGGTTTATGTCTGTCCATTTTCCAAATGAAATGGAATCTGTTACTAGAAGAAAAGAAGTGACTAGAAAACTCACTGCTGTTATGTGGTTAACATTAGTCATTTAACAGTGAGGTTACTTCCTACTGAGGCCAGACTGAAAAAGCTATGATAATTTCTTTGCACATAACAGCAATGTACTAAATAAGGGACTGATTAGATTACAATTATAAGAGCCTTCACAAAGCCCTAAACATATAATTGGCAGGGTTCCTCCAAGTTGAAAGTGCTAATCTCCAATACTCCAGTACACATAAGCTCTGGCTTGGCTTGTCTTGTTAGGTAAACAAAATGTGTCTTGCCTGTCATTGCCATAAAATATTAATGCACTGGAAGTCTCTAAACCTTGCTAAGCATAAGGCCTATTATCACACTTAAGAGCAAAGCAATCTAATAAATCGCTGGCTGTATAAAAACTCAGTCAGCTGGCAGAGACAGTAATCTCCCCAAGGGATAGTAAGAACCTCATCTTCAACTTCAGCAGCTGCAGTTCCAGAGAAATTATGTTTCTCTGCTCAGTGAAAATACATTTGTGCTGAATTCTATTATTTAAACTCTAATGGAATCATTAGGAATATCCATACATTATGAGTAATAGAAAATTAACTTAAAAAAACCTACAATGTTGTCATATAATAGTTACAGTATTTTTATTCGTTTAGAGGGCTAGCACTGATATAAAATGAAGCTGTTTATTTCTTATACCCATTTTGAAAGTATGAACTCCCTAACTCGTACACAAAGTCATGTGTAAACACCAAGCGTTAAATTGGTATCCTTAATTGAAAACAACTTACTTGTTTGGTCCTGGTATGAGGTCCTTCGGGCAACAGAAAAACATAAGTGTGAAATGATTGTGATACACCTTAAAAACTGTTATAAAAGTGGCATTGTACCTATCCAACCTCTGAAAACAATAGAAAGATGTAGTTTTGAATGGTGTGTGTGCTGTATGATCACTTCAGTCATATCTGACTCTTTGAGACCCTCTAGACTGTAGCCCACCAGGCTCCTCTGTTCATAGGATTCTCCAGGCAAGAATACTAAAGTGGATTTCCATGCACTCCTCCAGAGGATCTTCCTGACCCAAGGGTTGAACCTGCATCTCTTATGTCTCCATATATCTTTACTTACCAAACCCCCAACACACACACATAAACACTGAATTACTTAAATAAACATATTTCCAGTAATAGAGGAAAGAGGGGCAAATAGATTTCTTAAATAGTAATAATTGCTTTCACATATATTATTTTCATTTTAATCCCATAATAACCCAGTACAATAAGCAAAATTATCACGTCCATGTCGAAAACGAAGAAACAGATCATTTGTCACTCAGTTGAGTCTGACTCTTTGCAACCCCATGGACATACAGTCCATGGAATTCTCCAGGCCAGAATACTGGAGTGGGTTGCCTTTCCATTACTCCAGGGATCAAATCCAGGTCTCCCACATTGCAGGTAAATTCTTTACCAGCTAAGCCACAAGAGAAGCCCAAGAATACTGAAAGGGGCAGCCTATCCCTTCTTCAGGGGATCTTCCCAACCCAGGAATGAAACTGGGGTCTCCTGCATTACAGGTGGATTCTTTACCAACTGAGCTAGCTATCAGGAAAGTCTTTAAACTTAGAGACAAATACAGGCACTTAACAAGTATCCCTTATACATATGAAAGGAATGTATAATGTTCTTAATAAGGCCATACCATTTTCTCTACATTGGCATCAGATAAACTAAAGAAAATTATCATTACAATTAAGTGGACATTATTTCATCACTGAGGAAGGTTTAAATCATAATGAATCCAAAGCACAAAGATTTTCAGTCCTGTGAAAAGCAGGTCTGAAAGTTATATTCTTACCTAATTACTCTGATAAGTTCTACAGTAGACACTGACGTCAACCTCTCTGAATCCCTAGCACTGATTTCATTTGTTCAATCAGCACTCATCTGCTTTATATGCAGCGTGAGTGAGCTGCTGAAGTTAGAAAGCCAGTGAAGATTCAATGCCTATCCTCAAGGTGGCTACACCTTTATGAAGAGAAGTGAACAGCTACCCACTCCAGCATTCTGGCCTGGAGAATTCCATGGACCGTATAGTCCATGGGGTTGCAAAGAGTCAGACACGACTGAGTGACTTTCACTCATTCACTCAAAGTGAAATTAGACTTTCCAGGTGGCACTAGAGGTAAAGGAACTGCCTGCCAATGTAGGAGACGTAAGAGGTGTGGGTTCAATCCCTGGGTTGGGAAGATTCCCTGAAGAAGGGCATGACAACCCACTCCAGTATTCTTGCCTGGAGAATCCCATGGACANCACTCATTCACTCAAAGTGAAATTAGACTTTCCAGGTGGCACTAGAGGTAAAGGAACTGCCTGCCAATGTAGGAGACGTAAGAGGTGTGGGTTCAATCCCTGGGTTGGGAAGATTCCCTGAAGAAGGGCATGACAACCCACTCCAGTATTCTTGCCTGGAGAATCCCATGGACAGGGGAGCTTGGTGGGCTACAGTCCATAGAGTTGCAAAGAGTCAGACACGACTGAAGCAGCTTGGCATGCACACATGCAAAGTGAAATTAAATAACGCATCAGGTATGATAACAATAGGTACTCAAGATGCAAAAAATATATATATTCCTTCATTTTCTATGCGGGCTCTCCTGGTGGCTCAGATGGTAAAAAATCCACCTGCAATGTGGGAGAACTGGGTTCAACCCCTGACTTGGGAAGAGGGCATGGCAACCCACTTTAGTATATTCCTTCATTTTCTGAAGTCAAATCTAACCTGGACTTCAAAACTTTATATGCCAATGTTGGCAAGAAGAGCATGAGCAGCCATATCCATATTGGCTTCTCTCCCCCTTGCTTTATTTGCCACAGGAAAACTGCAGATTACCTTAAGTCTAGAGGATGGTGGCTTTTTCTGCTGTCATAGTTCAATCTGTGGCACTATGCCAATAAAGCCTTTACCCACAGACCAGATCTTTGTTGAGACTTCCAGGGAACAATCAACATAGTGGCCAGTTTCCACCACTCAAAAATGTCTTACTTTCAGATGTTAACATCCAAGTGTGTTTTCATCCCCTACCTCCCCCCCAAAAAATTCCAACACTATTTGCTGGTTCCTCTCCTTTCTTTTGTATTCAGAATTATTTTATCATTGACCCTAGCTTCTCTCTCTTCCTATTGTGTAAAAGATTCAATATTTTCCACTTGGCTGCCTCCTTTAACAATTGGGTGTAATGGTATACAGCAACACTGAATGACTCACAGAATCAGACTCCAGACTCCTAAAGTATAAAATGCTTGTATACCTATTCTAAGGCAAAAAAAANCCTATGTGCTTTATAAGAATGCATGTTCTCTAATTGTTGAATACAGAGTTCTATATAAGTCTGTTATCAAATTTGTTCATTGTATTGTTCACATTTTCTATATATAAACTGAATTTTTGGTCATAATATACCAATAATTGTAAGGTATATTAATATGCAATTATGATGAAAAAATAAATAAATAAAATAATAATTACCATGAGAATAAAAAGAGATGCTATATATTTATTGATTATGCATAATCATCATGAGTCTTATCTCCCTATAATAGTACAGCTGAAAATACTACACAATAACTTCTCACAAAACTGCAAGGAAACATGAATAAGTCAACAATTGTAATTGGAGGCTTTTTCACTTATTAAATAATGCATGTGCATGTGTGCAAGCTCAGTCTTGCCCCACTCCTGCAACTCCGTGGACTGTAGCCTGCCAGGCTCCTCTGCCCGTGGGATTTTCCAGGCAAGAGTACTGGAGTGGGTTGCCATTTCCTACTCCAGGGCATGCTCCCTACCCAGAGATCGAACCCATATCTCCTGAGTCTCCTACATTGGCAGGCAGATTCTTTACCACTGAGCCATCTGGGAAGCGATATTAAATAATAACTGGCAATAAATCAGAGACCAAAATAAAAGCAAATGTATTTCTTACAGATTAAAAAAAGAAGCTCCAAGTAATAAACTTTATATCAACAAAAAGTTTTTAAACCAAAATCAGAAAATTTAGACAAATTATCTTTGTAAAAGGCCATGAAGTCTCTATAAATTCCTGTGTGTGTGTGTGTGTGTGTGTGTGTGTCTTAGTTATTCAGTCATGTCCAACTCCATGACCCCATGGACAGCAGCTCACCAATAAATTTCTAAGAATCAATACTATACAGCCTTTATCAATGAAGCAGTATAATTATAAATCAGTGGTACAGAGATAGCTAAAATATTACTAAAATATTAATGTCTGTGCTCAGTTACTCAGTTGTGCCAACTTTTTGAGACCCCATGGGCTATAGTGAAAGACTGTGAATTCTTGTTTCTATTATCAACATTGGCTGCTTATTAGAAAATGTTCATGAGAGAAGGTTTCCAGTTTGCAAAGACAAGGTGAGATGTCTTTTAGTAAATATCTTCAACAATATGAGCTTGAGCAGCAAGGGATGAGGTATCCCTCAATGAAAAACAGAAGAGAAATTGCAGCATAAACCATGTAGAATGCACATAAGAAAGGCAATACTCTCATTCATCTGTTAATATATTTATCCTTGCACCATGTAAATGACACTACACATAATAATGAAGACCATGGCATGAAGCCTGCCTGCGTGGGTATAACTCCTACTTCTGACACAGGAGAGTTGCATAAAACTTTAAACAAGTTGGTAGATTACTCTGTATTTCAGTTCCTTGGTTTGTGAAGGATAATAACAGTACTTCCTAGGTTGATGTGAGGATTAAATGATGATAGATAGAGAAAACAAGAACAATAGATTACAAGCACCTACAGATACACAGTGCCTAGAACAGAGACTGGCAAATGTGCTAAGTGTTAGATGTTTCTATTAGTTTCCAGGTACTGTGCTAGCTGCCAGCAATACAATATTTGGTAAATGAAATGTAGTTTAAAATCATATCATACAGAGTATGATAGGGCAGATTATGGAACCTTACTTAATCCTAAAAATACAAAGGAGCTGTTTAAAGCTTTGAAATGGGCAGGTCAAATGGTCACCTTTGTTTATTCTAAAGATTATTCTGACTGCAGTGAGATGAATGGATTGATTAGGGAAGGGGATAAGTGGACACAAAGAGAGATAAGTGAGATGTATTAAATGCCAAAACCAGTTGCAAAGGAAGGTTGAAAATTTCTTTTGTGAAAACTTGTTGTGTGTCTATGTGCATGTCTCTGTATGAGTGTTTATTGTGACTAAATTTTCTGTGGAATCAACGCTGCATTAAGAACTAGAATAAATAATCCTCTGAACTTTGCAAAGTTTATAACCTTCTCTAAGAATTAATTTCCTCTTTTCGTAAAATGTATATGCACAGCATTTTTGTGAGAACTAAATAAAAAACTATATGCAAAAAAAAAAAAGTCCTTTTAACCTTAGAGTCCAATATAAATATTCTAGCTGTCATAATTATGTGGGGATGTGGGAGGGGAAACTAAATCTTAAGTTCTCATCTAGGATGTTTATTTTACCAAAGGAAAAGCATAAAGATGGAAATACTATATCAGGAGGTAAGAAGCTGTGTGATTAATATCTGTTCTTACAAACCGAGTTTTTCCTCTAAAAATGTCCTTCATCTGGAATGATGTTTCAAGGTTCCCTATCTCTGACCAACTGCTTCTATGTATTCAGCGCACTCCTTCATGACTATAATTCTTACAATTTTACCTGTCTAGGACAAGATCCAAGCATCTGTTTTTCAGCTTTTCCTCACTGCTGTCATGTCCTCATATCTCTCTTTAAACCCAGCTTAAATTCCATGGTCAATCAGAATAATTATTTCTGTGCACCACCTCCCCACTCATTTCATCATATGGCCCTGGGAAAATCTCAACCTAGTTAAACTGAACCATTCGCATACGCTTCTCTCACTCCTGTGAGCTGAATACATGAGCAGCAAAACCACACTGACTGGACTCGGGACTCATTCTGTAATCATGATTACTAACTATAACCTAGTCCACTTCCCTTCGTCGACTCCCTCTCCCTTTCTTCTAGACTACTGTCTCCTGGTTGAGCCTCTGTTCAAATTCCAACTCTTCTGCCTTCATCCTTATCCTCAATTTCTGTCCATTTCACTGAGGAAAGGAAAAATCAGAAGACAACTTTCACAGAATCTGCAACCCCACCTCCCGTTAACACACATCTGTACCCATACCTTCCACCTTCTTTCTTGTCACTGCAGAGTGATACTCGGTCCAAGTTAAACTGGTCTCTCCCTTCATGCACTGGATCCAGACCCCACTGGCTACTCCAAGACATTGCTCAATGCTCCTTCACTGCCCTACTCTCACTGTTTTTCCTCACTCTACTAGATTACTACTATCAGCATACAGACATTCTAAAATCTCTCCACTGCACATCAGCCTCCAGATTCCATCCTGTTTTTCTGCTCCCCTACATGAGGACACTGTTCTAGAAAGTTGCCTCTATCTCCCCATCATTCATATATATTCTCTTTTCTCTCTCCATCCCTCTCTCCCTCCTCCTTTTTTTCTCTCTCTCTCTCTCTCACACACATACACACATCAGTTTTTCCCATCAGTATACAAACATCCTATTCTTTCTTCCACTGCTAAAAGAAAAAAGAAAGTGAAAGTGAAGTCACTCAGTCATGCCCAACTCTTCATGACCCCATGGACTGTAGTCTACCAGTCTCCTCCATCCATGAGATTTTCCAGGCAAGAATACTGGAGTGGGTTGCCATTTCCTTCTCCAGGAGATCTTCCCAAGCCAGGGATTGAACCCGGGTCTTCCACATTGTAGGCAGATGCTTTACCATCTGAGCCACCAAGGAAGGAAAATCCCCACAATCCTTCCGGCTAAACGTTCTCTTTCATTTCTTGTTCCTGGGAGTAAATTCTCAGGACTGGTATTTGATATAATATCTCCAATTTCTCTCTTCTTTATTTTCCTAAGAATTCTTATACTTCTGCACCTACCACTTCAACTTAATGTTCTTATCCAGCTCACAAGTGACCTCCATTTTGCTAAATCCAATAGCTCATTCTCATATTACTTATCCATAACAGCAGCATTTTATACTTTGCTATTTAGCAATCACCCCAAACTGGAAATTTTGGACTCAACCTTTGTTTGGGTCCTCTTACCTTATGGTCATCTTGTCATTCTGACTACCTGTATGAAACAACCATCTCCCCTCCATATCATACACACACACACACACACACACACACACACACACAGAAGCACATGAATCCACAATGCATTCATACACAGACTCATTAAAGAAGATCCTATCTTCTTTATCCTACTTATTTTTTCCCTATGGCATATGTCACCATTTGACAGACTATGCATTTACTTGTTTATTTATATTTCATAGCCCACCATTAGAATGTAAGTTCCACAAGGTTATGACTTTGTTTTATTCATCCTTACATCTCCAGTGCCTCTAAATGTGTTTGACATTTAGAAGGTATTCAGCAAGTTTTATTGGAATAAATGACTGAAATATTTAAATTTAGGAAATTTTTCAGAAGAAGAAAATACTTATTTATATAGCAACACAAAGCAAACAGGTCAACAAGCCCCAACAAATATTCTACACAAGTATTTTTTCATTTGTAGTATTTATAACTTGTCTATATCCAAAAAGTGATATGAGGTAGCTGTAATGTTGATAGCACTGCTATTTATAAACTGAGTGCAGAGTATTCTGTCTCTCTCTTATGAAGGAAAAACAAGGCTAATTCTTTCCATAAAATATGTGCAAACCTTCCAAAAGGGGGGAGAAGGAACAGATTAATATGGCTTTCTTCAAACCGTAACTGTCTAGTAATTTAATTTTTTAAATATATTTAAGAAACATCAAGTGGGCAGGGCTAAAGCTGAGGGATATTTGAGTTAGAAACCAAGAGGATTTTTTGATTTCAGAAGTGAAGACATAAAAGGAGCCTTTGCTCTCTTCTTTGACATACCCATGCTTGCTTCTAGTTTTACTAGCTCAAAAGATAACTCCACATACATGAAATATAAGTATTGAAATTTTCATATTATAAAAAAAAGTCCTTTTAAAGTCTTAGTGTTATCACTTTGACATAAAAACAGAAGTTTATTCCAATTTTAAAAATAAATTAATCAAGACATTAACTATCTCCACCTGGCATTTATTTGCCTAATAAAAGTTTTACCCTATAACTTAGCGATATCTTTTAGTTTCTAGTAAGAAAGTCATTTTCATGATGAGACTGGCTAGCCCCTGGAACAAGTTTTCCATAGAAGTAGAGAAGGTTTTGAGGCTATTAAAATAAAATCATACAAAACAGTGAAAAATGTATTATATTATGAGGAAAAATGCCACCCAGTTCCCTGGAGCCTGCAGCCCAGAGCTGAATAGGCCTTTTCAATCTCCAGCCATTATGATTCTACGTAACTATTCTTAGAAGAGATGAGAGCAGAGGTTTTTCTATCCATGTTGAGTTCCTATTAGTCCCTTGAGGAAATAGGGGTTTTGCAGAAAGTGTGAGTTGTCTGTTACTGAAATGACCTTGTTTAATTTCTTAGTAAAACAGGCAATCTAATAATAGCTACACGTTATACTATTAACAAAGCTGCAAAATTACCGCAAGTTAGAATAATTTTCCTTCGCTTGGGTGGCAAAATCCTTCAATGTCCTTGTTCCTCTTTTTCTAACTTGCCACCCCTTTTATAGTCTATATTTGCTCTTTAATATTGATTTTACATTTGATTCCAATCATCCTGTTACAAAGCTGCAGTGTGAAATTGAAAGATTCAAAAGGGAAACAGGACATAGCTGCCACCCTACCTTGAGTGAGTCCACTGAATTGTAAATTTATCCTGCATTTAATTACTCAAGTAGATGATACAAGGATAAGATCTCCAGAGTGTTGTACTATCATGAGTGATTTGAGTCATTTGCAGTAATAAGCTTTTCTACAGCTAAGCCAAAAGGTTAAAAGTATACATAGAACTTCAAGGCAAGCATTGTTTTTAAATAGCTGCAAAACCAAAAGAATAACAGGACCTTCTTTTGAATGAATGCTTTTGTTTCAAAAGCTTAAGTTGAAGTAGGAGAGTTTAGTGGAAAAATCTGTGTTTTCTCAAGCAAATTTACACGTGTTTGGGTCAGTAATGGGGGTGGAAAGCCCTCCCCATACCAATTTCTACCACAATCATAGTCCCATTAGCTGGTGTTTGTATAATGAATAGCAAAGATGATTACACTTGTGAGATGAATCAGCAATTCCCAATTAGAGCAGCAAAATAAAACTGTTTTCTTTCTGAATCACTGTGGAAGGCAAATGGAAAAGTGACAAATAGACTTTGTTCTCCATCAGTGATGGGAGGGGAATTTGTGTTGGGAGCCAAATTTCCAAAGTAAGGCATACCGGGCTTGCCAGCAAAACTGTTCACACCCCCACAGAGACCACAAAACCCTGCAGCTGTAATTTCAGAAACACACATGTGTATAAATCAAGTAATTGCACACCTAACTATCCACTTGAGCCTGTGTGCCTGGTTGGTTGGGGTTTTTTTTGCAGATGCCCGGGGCACTTGTGTTATTCGGCTTTGAACACAAGGTTTAGTTTATTTGACAGGATATTATCAAATTCAAGCTGACTTGTATGTACAAGTCTCAAAATACGAGGGTGGCATACAGTATCAAACAGCACATATGAATGTTCCATATGTGTGTTTTGCAAGGTCCCTGCAGCTGACTGAATTCTAAACAACAGAAAGGGAAATAATTAAAATGTCAAATTAGTTCTAATCCATGAAAGTACGTTTCCAGAGTAGTTAATGAAGCAAGATCATTTCGGAACATTCTACCACTTACAGAAAGAGACAGAGTAACAGAAAGAGATAGGGAACATTGAGCAAGTATTATTTTGCTTTATACAGTGATGTTTTTAAAAGGGATGAGGGGGTGATTTGAGTCTACTGGCTGCAAGAACAAGCAGATCCATGTTTCCATGTTCCAGTTGGCTGGAGCCCCAGCAGACAACTATGGAGCAGGATGCTGGCTGGCCAGGAAAGGGGTACTTGCCACAATATGGAATCTGCCTGCAGGCTAAGCTTGTGCTATAATTTTTCCAGGAGAAATTCAGGTTCATGGGACTTCAGAATAGGTGTAATTACTACTAGTTCCCTATAAATACTTTATAAGTTCCAGTAAAAATAAAATTAATATGGAACTAGTTTATCCTAAATTCTGCTGCAAGTCAGCACATTTCTGTAATTTTCACCTTGAGAGATAGAAAAACATGACATTTATTTCACAAAGATATTTAAGCCACCAACCTCTCATCTACCCCCATACTCTGAGAAGTATATAGATTTAAGTAAACACATACATACACACCACGTGCATACACACACGCACACACACACACCCACACATGTGGACACTATAAACCAATAGATTCCTAATAGAATGATGCCAAAATTCATTAGCAAATAATATGATGCTGCAAGTAGTGTCTCCCATTTCTTATTCTATTTGTAAATCACCTACGTTAATATCGCCACACACTGCAGGGAATTAACTGAGGTTCTAAATGAAATATGAGAAATTCACCCTCAGCATTCTTTGCGTCTGGTTCATATTTTACTATTTAAAGTAAAGAAATGAAATCAGAGGTCCCTTACAAGTATAAAAGGTATAAAAGGTGATATGGTAAGTATAGGCAAAATCAATCTTGTGATAAAATGTCCCATAAGGATGATCTTTCTTAAGACAAAGTTGGTATCAGCTAGAGGAAGGAAAAGAGAACTCTATGCAAAATTTTGCCCTAAAAATGTATGCAAAATCCCACTGGTCCATTTGAGCAAAAGTTCCAGTAAGTCTTGTTTTTACACAGTGATTATCAAAGAAACCCCTTATATTTGCGTTTAACATTAGCCAGAAATAACACTTCAATGTGACAGCAACAAAATTTAACCTTTCTTTTTTTTAATGACTTACAGATTTGTTTTATTGGAAACTTTAACCAAAGGCCTGGTTTTGATACTTTTTGAACTGACAGGCTCTCTTTGCTGTGTTATCAGGGAACTTGAAAATGTATAGGGTGTTTATGGCATATTAAAGAACTATTAGACCATAAAAATAATCTGCCTGTAAAAATGATGAGGAAAGGTGAAATGCATAGTATAGAAAGAACAGTCTGATCACTGTATAAAGGCCTCATAGGAAAGTTATTGATTCCTTTTCCACCAAATAAACAGTAAATTTCAGTTGAATTAATAGGTTAAAAAATAAACTTGAATATAACATGAAGAAAAGAGAGGGAGCAATTACAAGAGAAACAATGCCAGCAACCTACCATCCATTTGATATTATGTCTATGTGTATTGCGAGGGAGGCATACGGAGTGATCATCAATAACAGAGCCAGAGCTATTGGCTATTCAGACACAAAATCTCTCCCAAAGTAATCATTCTCACTTTGGAGCATAAAATTTGCTATACTATGAAGATATGAAGAATATAACAAGTTTCTTGGCACAAGTTTTTGGCCAAGTAATAATTATGGCTAATTGTTACTAATTGTGTTATACATCATCATAAAATTATATTGTTATATAATATTACTATAAATTAGGTTAATAATTATATATGACAAGTTTGGAACTTGAAACTGGCTTACTTTTTAAAAACAGAGGATAATCAAAATTACTGTTATAATAATATTACTTTATTTAATTTGTATTCCCAAAACCTTTCTCATGAGAATCTTAGGAAAATCATTAATATTTCACTTATGGTAATGTATATATGAAATGCTCTGTGGCAAGGAAACAGGTGAGAACTAGTTCCCAAAAGGAAGCAATTATTTTCATTATTCTAAATGGCAAAAGAATCAATGAGTAGACCTAATAAAATATTGATACAGTCTGTATAATATAATCAAAAGTTGACTGAAAATGTATGTGTGCTAAATTGTACCCATAGGGATAAAATAGAAGCACATTCTAAATTCCCCCAATGTCTCTGCATTCCATGTCTACTACAATGTTTTATCAACTTTATGTATTAAGATACTTCTTTAAAAGCCATTGTTTCTTTCTCTTTTTTAAATAGGACTCTAACACTATTATTCTTAAGTTTTTCCTGAAAATAGTTCACAAGAGTTTCCTAAGTTTCATTAAAGAATATGCAAAACTACTACTTGCCAGAAAATGGTCCCTAGGCAGGAAAAAAAAAAACTCATGAATGCCCCACATAAGGTGATAAGTTCGGAGATAAGCTTCCTAATCTCATTATTATCACATTTCCATACTTATATTAAATTCCTGTAATGTCTATTTTTAATTGATTGATGATTGCTTTACAACATTAGTTTAATTTCTGTCATACATCAACATGAATTAACCATGGGTGTTTTTGAATCATTGAATATATATGCAATTTTAAAAACTAAAATTTAAATCTTAAAATATCAAAAGATAGGCTAAAAGACCATCAACATATATGACAGAATCTTTTGTACACAATAAACAGAGCTTCTATATATCAATAAGAAAAAGACATGAAACAAAAATGGTGATAAAATATGATAGAAAATACTACAGAAGGTAAAATCACAGATAAACATATGTAAACATGATCAAATTTATAGTAGTTAAGCAAAGTTATAACAGATTTTATTATATACTGCTATATTATATTGTATTAGATCAGATCATATTATGTCATCAAAGCTATAAAAAACAATATCCTGTGTTGTTAAGATTAAACACAGGCAATCATAGATTTCTGATGTTTGAATGAACAGCTTAAAATATTTTTGCAAATTAGTCTAGAAATTTCTAATTAAATAAACATATGCAACTCCTGTGACCCATGCATATCACTTTGAGAAAATTGCACTGCAAAAAAAACATTGTCAGCATATTGTCAGCTGTGGAGCTGTTTCTTTTGTAAAGGTATTATGGCAACATGGCTTGTAGAGGAAAACTATACCAGAGCAAAATTTTTAAGTAGTCTGAATTTAACAATAGGAAAATGATGAAATAGGTTATAGGATAGTCACACTATAGAATAAAATTAAGCTTTCAGAAAGTATGAGTAAGTCCCAGTAATACTACAAAGTGAACAAAGAAATTTTTAGAATAAAATGTCGTTTGTTTCCATTATCTAAATGAAATATTAATATATACAAATATAAATATATCATAAGATACTTGTATATTAAAAAATGCTTACTCCTTGGGAGGAGAGTTATGACCAACCTAGACAGCATATTAAAAAGCAGAGACATTACTTTGTCAACAAAGGTCCATCTAGTCAAGGCTATGGTTTTTCCAGTAGTCATGAATGGATGCGAGAGTTGGACTATAAAGAAAGCTGAGCACCGAAGAATTGATGCTTTTGAACCATGGTGTTGGAGAAGACTCTTGAGAGTCACTTGGACTGCAAGGAGATCCAACCAGTCCATCATAAAGATCAGTCCTGAGTGTTCATTGGAAGGACTGATGTTGAAGCTGAAGCTCCAATACTTTGGCCACCTGATTTAAAGAGCTGACTCATTTGAAAAGACCCTGATGCTGGCAAAGATTGAGGGTAGGAGGAGAAGGGGATGACAGAGGATGAGATGGTTGGATGGCATCACCAACTCAATGGACATGAGTTTGGGTGGACTCCAGCAGTTGGTGATGGACATGGAGACCTGGTGTTCTGTGTGTTTCATGGGGTCTCAGAGAGTCGGACACGACTGAGCAACTGAACTGAACTTGTATATTAGTATAATAAAAGTTTAAATCTTCCTCACACAAATGCCCATGCCAGTCAGGAGGCCTCCTGCACCTGGAAGTTGTGTAACACAGCACCTGGTATCTCTAAGGTTTCCACAGCAAGGCCTCAGTCCAAAAGTGCCACATATCACCTTCACTCAGATTTCATTGGTCATTGGTTAGCATTCATCACATGAACCCAACCTATTAGCAAGGAAGTGGGGCTGGAAAATGCAAGGGGTATTCAGTAAGCACTTGTGGTTTCTTTCACAAAATGTATAGCTTAGTAGAAACACATCAAATTGTTAATATAGCTGCTCTTGAGAAAACATAATAGGTAGAAGGTAAAGATTATTAATATTACTATAAATAATATTTAACCTATAACAATGAGGGTATACCACTTTAATTATTAAAATTCTATTAAAGTCATAGATATGTTTATACACAACCACCTTTATACACACACACATAAGTCTATGGGTAAAACCTGCTACACAATTAGCTAAGAGGTAACCAGTCCATTCTGAAGGAGATCAGCCCTGGGATTTCTTTGGAAGGAATGATACTAAAGCTGAAACTCCAGTACTTTGGCCACCTCATGCGAAGAGCTGACTCATTGGAAAAGACTCTGATGCTGGATGGATTGGGGGCAGGAGGAGAAGGGGACATCAGGGGATGAGATAGCTGGATGGCATCACTGACTCAATGGACGTGAGTCTGAATGAACTCCAGGAGTTGGTGATGGACAGGGAGGCCTGGCATGCTGCGATTAATGGGGCTGCAAAGAGTCAGACATGACTGAGCGACTGAACTGAACTGAACTGAAAGTTTGAATGTAAGAGAAAGAAAAGGGAAAGTCACTCAGTGTTTTCAGGTTTCTGAGAATGTAAGAGGGATATGATACAATAAACAAACTGAAGAACTGACCTTAACAAGAGAAAACATAGCTCTTCCGTTGTAAGCAANAATGGGGCTGCAAAGAGTCAGACATGACTGAGCGACTGAACTGAACTGAACTGAAAGTTTGAATGTAAGAGAAAGAAAAGGGAAAGTCACTCAGTGTTTTCAGGTTTCTGAGAATGTAAGAGGGATATGATACAATAAACAAACTGAAGAACTGACCTTAACAAGAGAAAACATAGCTCTTCCGTTGTAAGCAAGAGGAAAAAAAATACAGAAAGGATACAGATAGAGGTGAGTTTGTATCTTTGCTATCTACAATATAAGAAAGTGTCTTTCTCATTACTCCTATAAAAAAAGAAGTTAACATTTATTTTGGGGTATGAAGGAATAAAATGACTGGCAAATTGACTAGATGAAATTTGAAATAGTAGGCATAGAGAATGGAAAAATGAGGTAGCCAGAGGAGCATATTAGTGTGACTAGTGTATTAGACACAAACATACCCCCTCAGGTTTCATCAACTGTACTCCTTCCAGAATTTATCCTTAACCTCCAAAGATCACTATTCCCCTGGCACTGTCACCATTTCTGAGATTTCAAAGCCAACTCTGGTCTACAATGAACCCCAAGGTCAGTTCCACAGCTGTTACACCTCCCACACTGTTGCCTACACTTCTGACCTTCATATTCTGCATCTGGGTGAAGTAATGTACTGCCAGGCGTAGGATCTGGCTTCCAGAGCATTCACCAAGGAACCAGGTGGATAAGCCTGAAAAGTTCCAGATAATTATTTCCTGTGGAATAAAACTTGACTACAGGGAAGAGATGGGATGGGATGAGACAGATAAATTCTCCCTTATTTCCCTTTTCATCTACCATTCAAGGTGTAGTTCTTATTTGTAGCACAAGTCAGGCAAGCATACTTGCCAGGTGTCCTGACATCCCTCTTCAAAACTTATCATGAAGCAGTAAACAATGATACATCACATTTTATTGCTCCATCTGTATTTCCTTTGTCAGTTTTTCTTTTAACTCACCATTCCCAAGTTGACTTGAGTAACACACACACACAAACACACACACACACACACAAATTGCACCTTTAACTGGTACAGGAAGTGGTTCCAAAAAATAGACACTCGAGATGAGAACTTGGTGTTGAATTGTTTATATGTGTAAAGTCAGCAGAGACCCTACTGGTGGCAGTTGGTGTGGTACTTAAGCCTCCAACTGTGATTAATAGGAATGAATTACATGTAAAAACTGAGGCAATGTGAAATCAGTGACTGCAGCACTCAGTAAAAAGAACATGCTG